>ML326348.1:0-60855 GCA_005239505.1 Nicotiana paniculata | reverse complement strand
GGGATACAAACTAACCCCCCGTTTATAGAACTCACGATCTTTCTTTGGTTGCAGGCACTAAGGTTGCAAAATTCCTAAACGAACTATCCGCCCAAGGGACAAACGTTGTCCAAAATACAACTCTCAAAACTGCTGCACTTGCCGACGTTCGCACATGCCTCGATGCTTCGCAGTAAACAATTCTCTCAATAATCACAATGCCGCAATTCATCACCAGCTACCTCCATCTACATCATTGCCTTACGAGGTTAAGCTCTACCTCCATCTACATCATTGCATAAGGCTACTATTCTGCCTTCCGAGGTTAAGCTTTACCTCCATCTACATCATTGCATAAGGCTACTATTCTACCTTCCGAGGTTAAGATCTACCTCCATCTACATCATTGCATAAGGCTACTATTCTTCCTTCCGAGGTTAAGCTCTACCTCCATCTACATCATTGCATAAGGCTACTATTCTTCCTTCCGAGGTTAAGCTCTACCTCCATCTACATCATTGCATAAAGCTACCATTCTACCTTCCGAGACTAAGCACTGTCTCCATCTGCATTGCATAAGGCTACCATTCTGCCTTCCGAGGCTAAGCTCTGCCTCTAATTTACCTTTCGAGACTAACCGCTGTCTCAAGAACTATTTACTTCATTTTACTTTTAGACTAAGCTCTGCCCTTTTATTCGCAATACTAAGCTCTGTCTCGTCAGCATCATTCTATTGCATCTGCATGGGCTGAAATATCGCCAACTCATCAAAAGGCGTCATCGTTCGGAGGCACCATTTTCATGGCCCGAGAACACCATGCCATAGCCCGTAGATCTCTTTCAACCTCTGCATATCATTATTCAAATGCATCATGGTTCGGAGGAACCATCCTCATGGCCCGAGAACATCATTTTCATGGCCTGCGAATCCTGCATCAAGCAATTCATAGCCCAGGACGTCATCCTTAACCGTCCAAAGACATCATTCATGGTCCAACGGTAATTTGCATCATGTTTAAATTACGCACAATATATGCTTGTATTATTTATTTGCAGGTAATCCTACGAGCAAACTGCCATCCCGGCAGGAGCGATTCCGCTCCAGTTCTCCTAACCACCCCATAAGCCGCTTATTCAATCAGTCCAATGTTGCGTCCGTTCTTGTAAGAAACTTCATCGGTATACTTCACCGATTACTCCCGAACTACATACGACCTGATTCCTGTAAAACCAAGGATATGTAGGCAACTCAGAAACCAGGGTGCGGCCAGAATCTCTCCAAACCATTTCACTCGATCAAAATTGGCCATCATATCTTTACCCGACAACTCTTTCATCATCTCCGGGTAAAGAGGGGCAGCTGATGATACCCATTTTTTTCCTCAAACTATTTTAAAATTTGCATATATGCCATCAATAATTATTCATAAATTATTTTACAAATAATTTCAAAATATTTCCCAGCTCAATACATTATTTTTAATCCTATTAGGATTTAATTATTTCATAAATTATCCAATTTGGCATTATTTAATTATAATTACAGTAATTTTACAATTATAGCCTAATTGTATATTTATACCATTTTAATTCAATGATTAGTCATTTTATATTTTTAATATTAGTTAATTACTTTAATTTCACTTATTTAGCATTAATTTCATTTTATGTAATTATTAGCTATTTTTATTAATTATTTATCTATTTTAATAGGTATTTAACAAATAGCCACTTTTAATTCAATTTTATTAAATCCTACTCGGACCCCCAACCCAATTAATTGGCCCAAATAACCCAGGCCCAATAGCTTAGCCTACCCGACCCAATCATTTAATCTGAGTCATTGATTATTTCAAATCAACGGCCCAGATCAACTCATACCTAATTTAACCCTAAACGACTACCTCTCCCCCCCTCGTATCTTATTCACACCCCCTCATTCATCTCTCTACTCTCTTTCTATCTCTCTGGGTCTCTCTAGATACTTCTGGTCTCTTCACCTCCGAAGAGATCTGTTCGTCTTCTTCGGCCATCTCTTCGCCGAAAAAATTGAAGGTCTCACCTCCTAGCGTCCTTATATCTCTATCTCTTATGCTTGTGTCACCATTCAGGGCTCTCAAGTGAACCAGAGGCGGTTCAACATATCTCTCCGGTCTCATGCCATTTTCTCCGGCCATCTATGGTTGGTCGAGTAATATCTACCCCTTTCCGACCAAATACCGATAATATCTCTAAGTTTCTTCTTCTTTTTGGGTTCTCCTAGAAACCCTAACTTCGAGCCTTCTGATATTTCTAGATCTATAACAGATCTATGTGCACCTCGAGTTTTTCACATGTTCTCCTCAAAAAATCTCTTTGTTTTCAAATAATTTCCTCACTTTCAAAACTAGGGTTTCTTAACCCCTTTCAAAACTAGGGTTTCTTAACCCCTTTCAAAAATGATTCTTATACTGATTTTAAGAGCTTTCTACTGTGTTTGAATGATTCTCTTATTTTTTTCTTGCTGTCTGACTTATTATGCTAAAAAGCCCTAATTTTTAGGTTGTCTCTGATAATATGTCCGTTCAATCTTTACGTGTGCATGTTTCTTATGAAACGATTTGTGCTTTTTGTAAATTTTACCCTATTTGCCTTTTTAGGGTTTCAGATTCTTGTCTATCTTGCTTTGATACATACTATGCTCTAGTTTGAATCCCTGATTTTGTCTGATTCTTACTTTACCTAGGGTTTTCTAATTCTTGATTAACATATGTTATTCCAGTATTATTTGATTAAGGCTTTATTAATTTGTCTACTCTATGGCCTTTACTGCTTTTGATTTCCCTCTAAAACTAGGATATTTCCCTTTGAATGATACTTCTGTACTGATTTTCAAATTGTTTTCTTGTTTGTGTGATACTTTCCTTAGTTATCATTGAGTCCCTGTGATTTTCAATCACATCAGTGATTCTTGTGACTAATTTTCAGAACTAAATTGTACTATACCCTATTTATGTGCACAAATGTGTTGTTGATTGTTTGACATATACTCTCCCTAATTATGTGTTATGAACCTAGACTTAATTTCTTGCTACATGCCTTACTACTCTTATTATAGTAATAATTATCTCATGACTGGTTCTTTCCTTATGTGAAACCAAGTATGACCGTTTGAATTAGGACTCCCTAATTAAAGGGAGTCCGGGTCTGTGATTGATTCTAATTGAATCTGATTTCCATTGATTGATTAATCAGTACTTATTACCTTATTTCCCACTCGTTTTGAAAAGCTATAAATACTTCACTCTTTCTTTAGCATAACACAGTTCAAGCTCTCCCTCTCACACACAAACATACTATGTTCTAAACTTTTCTTTCTCTCTTGTTGTTTGCTTGCTACTCAGTCGGATAAAAGCCAAGACTGAGTAACTCTATTACTCTACTTGTTTTACTGTGTCGCTGTTCTATTTACATTACTGCTCTATTGGTCTATATTGTTCTATACATTGTTGCTCTCCTTCTCTGCACACTACTGCTCCTTTACTCTGCACTTACTTCATCATCTAACTGGTATGTTCTCAGTTTAATTTTAAGGTTTCCAAAACAACATGCTTCAGTCTGTATTACAAATCCTTTAATTCCTATTATGTGTATACTTATGGTTTTATTGCTTACCCTGCAACTAGCATGCCTATTTATTAAACTATCTATATGGTTACTCTCTAGTACATCATGTCTATTACTTACTATATGTCGCATTAAAACTTCTGCCCTATCCCCTGACTCCAGTACATGATAAGCATGTAGTTCTAAACATAGTGTGTACTCTAACACCCCTCAACCTGATGCTATTTGGATCTTTATATGAATCCTTGTAAAGGACTATGAAATGACAGTTTAAGTCTTGTAATACTTTTCTGAGGCCTACTTGTGTGTGAGCCTGTTCCTATGTTCTTCATACTTGTCCCCAATCCCTCATCTCCCTGCTTGTGGTTGCTGAACTTGTCTTAATTCCTGTTTATTGTTTTGTGTGTGCTGTTTGAGTATGTTGGTTGTGCTACTGCCTTACCCTTTTTAAGCTAATTTTCATTAAACCTCTCTCTTTCTCAAAACTGTTTTAAAACTGTTCTTACTCACTATGAGCACTTCCACTATACTCTTAGACATTAGGTTATTCCCCCCTTGTGTGAGCATTGCCTTGGGACCCTTGAGCTCCCTCTGAACTTTGACACACAAGAGTTGGCCTTTCCACACTACACTTACTCCATCTTGGCTATGAAATCTGGGTGTGAGCACTGCCTGGGATCCCTTGAGATCCTTAGGGAACTTTAACACACCTGGATCATGTGAAGGGTTGTGAACCAATGGCATTTGAGGATCTGGAAACTTGGGCCTACTATGGAAGGCTCCCTATAGTTAACTTCTTCTTTCCCTTTTGATTATGTAATTCATATTAAGAGGTTTGTAATAATTTCTAAAAATGATTCTGGGTTGGATAGTGGAAATGGGTGGGGATATGCATGCTATAATATTAGTATGGGTAGATATCATATTTTTCTAGGTTTATTTTTTTATATGTGCACTAGTAACCTTGTCTAGGAATCAAGTATTCCATGCATTTAGATACCATATCATTTAGGTTCATACATCTGCTTTTCTTTCAGCATGTCATCACTCCCTGCCTTCACTTAGAAATCATGTTCATAGGATCAGCAATAACAAAAAAAATTGTTACCATTTGATACTATACATGCATTCTAAAAAATGTAGTCTAGATCATGCCTTAGAACAAATGTGTTAACGAATATGCAATCATGCTATACACGTAGAGATCCTGTTCTAGGTAAACAACGATTAAATCTGTCACCTGTGCTATTCCTGAAGTTGTGCATAATGTTGTGATCTTGCATTCATTAAGAAAAATCATGTTTAAGTTATCATGCTGCATTAGAAATCATGCCTTAGGGTCATACTTACTCAAATCACACCTAGTTTAAATATACGTGTCTAAAACAATCCATGTTCTAATAAGTTGGAAATCGGTCTTTGGTAAACACTTTGAATCACATGCTATTAGGATTGGTAATCTGAAACCCTTTTAACAAAGATGTACAAGTGCTGCATGTTATTTTATACCTAGGCAAGCCTTAGGAAATCAGTTACAAGGAATAAAACTAGATCTGTCTTTATGTTATCACTTAGATACCATGCTTAGGATCTGAACCTGAATCTGGCCTTAATTGTGTATGAGTCATGCTGTTTATGCGTACTATGTGTGGAGGTATACTTGAGCCTTTTATTTCCTTTCCATGCTCCCCTTAATTGAAGTCCTATATGTTTTATTATGTGTCGCCTTAGTAATTTTTACCTTTAAAACCTGAGGGTTTGCCTAGCACCTCCCTTATAGGATAGAAGTCCTAAATTCCTCCGGGACTGATAGGAATGGACGGGTAACAGCATGAAATAGAGGTCGAGACCAACACTCGATTTAGTTGCTTTCACGGGGTGGGAAAGGGTAGAATATGGATATGATGACTGGTGCGCTAATACCACGTGTAGCCCCTCTTCGAGGAGTGTCATACCGGGTATTGCATTGATGTGATTTATATTATTATAAACCTAGGATACCCTTTATATGCTTAGATTGTAATCCTTTCAAAATCTAACCTTCTTTAATATTTTCAAACATCTGCATGCTTAAGACTTAAATCCCCTCTTATTTGAGCCTTTATTTGTTTTTTTGCTAAGCCGTACAAATTCACAAAAGTTGTTTGGTCGGGAACCACACTTGTGGATACTGAGGGGTTCCTAACACCTTCCCCTTAGGATAATTTCAATCCCATACTCTATCTCTGGTTAACAACGTAGTTATAAATGAACCCCTTTGGTTTCCTAACGCACCTTTAAAAATTGTTAGGTGGCGACTCTCAAAAACACAAACCCCTTTCCCAAAAGGAAAGAGTTGTCTCAACCAAATGTCATAAACCCGATCTCCACGAGGAAAGAGGGGGCGCGACACTTCTATATTTCTTTATACTAACTTTTCTTCCCCTTTGTTATTGTAGGTTTGTCTAAGACCATCGAACTTAGGCCTTTGGAAGGGGACGAGGACATGTCCTTGCCGGTTGATCCTTCTATTGCGGGGCAGCCTGGGGCTGCCATGGAAGAAAAGAAGAAAATGAAGAGAAAATCTTCGGTCACCCCGGGCTCCGAGGTGATGAAATAAAAGAAGTCGGTGACCCGCAATCCCAAAAAGAGCTCTAGCTCCCGGGTGCTAAATTTTGACTCTCTCCTCCAGCTTAGGGACGAGCTGGAGGATGAGCTTATTTTTGTTACCCACAAGACGAACTTTCTCGGGGAGCAGGAGGCATCCGAGGGGGATATTCATGAGGTTGACCACCCTCAGACTCAAGAAATCAATGTGGAGACCCGGGGTGGGACTCCCCAGGACACAAGCTCCGCTCCGAAGGAAGCACCCAGTTTAATAGAGATTTCGAGGATGCCTTCCTACACTGAGTCCTTACTCGAGGAGGCCCAAGCACGAAAAAGAAGTCCGATGAAGGGATCCATGGTGCGGACGATCCCCTTTACTCCTTTTTCGATGGTGTGGACTCGACTGCTTTGGAAGACTTCTCGGGGCTGGGTGACTTGGAAGTTCCGAAGAAAGACACATCCTCGGAAGCTGGCGGGTCGAGCTCGAGCCTGGAATTGATCAACCAGTTCTCTGCTCTGGGTGTGGACCCCGATCGCAAGGGATCGATTGTTCTGACTTTCCCGGAAGATGCCCAAGTTTTGTATGTTCATGTGGGATATATAGCTACCTCATATGCATGTGACCGAGGAAGACTAGGTAAACACGAATTAGGTGAACATGTTGTGCCTTTTCAATGAGGTGCATTAGGCACTGAACCGGGTAAGGCATCGTTACTTTCCATCAAACTTTACTCAAGGTTTGATGTTTCTCACGTTTTTCATCTTTTTGCAGGCCTAGGTACTTCATCACAAGAGTTTCCTTCGGTTCCGGGTTGAGGTCAATCAGCTTGAGCTCGAGATCAAGGAGCTTGCCCAAAAAAAGGACATGTACAAGCTTCTCAACGAGCAACAAGAGGGGGTTATTAAGAACCTTCAGGCTGAGCTGGATGGAGCTCAGAAAGAAGCATCGGTCTTAAGGCGGGAGAACGCCTACTTGGTTTAAAAGGTAAAGGTTTTTTATGTTAGAAACGAGGATCCGATCGCAGTGGCTAACAAAAATACCTCGCAGGTCCAGCAGAAGATTGACCAGATCAACCAATTCTGAAAGGAGATGGACGAGATCCAAGTAATGGCCGACGGGTGGAAAAGCAAGATGGACCTGTTGGGCTCATCAAAATGAGGATCTTGGAACACAACTGGGCTCGGCCATTGCTGAACAAGATGCTCTTGGAAAAGAGCTTGAAGTGATGAGGTCTAACTTGGAGATAACCTCGGCCGATGCTGACGAGATGGTGGCTCAATACAAGGTCGATATAGAAGCAGTTGAGGCCCTTCTTGAAGACCACTGCTGAGTACGTGAGGCGGCTATCCCGAAGGGAGACCCTCGAAGAGATTCATGCCCTAGGCTTCAACTTATCTGCCTAGATCGAGGTGGCAAAAAGACTTGCGGCTGAGGCGAAGAAGCTATCTTTGAGGGCTCTGAAGAATCCGAAGGCCCCGATGGTCCTGGTGACGAATCGGGATCCGTTGAAGATTAAGCGTAAATGCCTTAGGATTTTAGTGTTTGTATTCTATACATATTTTTTGTTAAGTTCGAGGCCATTTGTGTTGGGCCTTTGTAAAGATATTTCGGAATATATAAAATTTCCTCTTTTGGAAATTTCAAATCTCTACTACTTTGCATATTTTTATAATTATGAATATTTCTAATTCCTTAGAATAGAATCAAGCATAGTAATAATTCATTTATTTTTTGGAGGTCCGAATATGTGATGACCCGATAGGTCATCTTATATTTTAGAACCTAATTCTACGTTTCGAGGTATCATAAACCTCATTTTAGCCTTCCTCAATTTGCATGCGTAGTCCGGGTGTTCTTCCGGAAGGCTTATATGTTAAAAACTGATAAAATGAGAATTTTTCCTTAAAAATTTTACTTAAGTTGACTTCGGTCAACTTTTTGAGCAAATAGACCCGGATTCGTGTTTTAGCGGTCTCAATGGGTCCGTATCATAATTTGGGACCTGGGCGTATGCCCGGAATCGAATTCGGAGGTCCCTAGATCGAGTTATTGAATTTTATTGAAAATTGAAAGTTTGAAAGATTTATGATTTTTAAGAATTGACTGATGTGTGGATTTATTGATATTGGGTGCGTATTTGGTTCTGAAGCCCGTTATAGGCCTACTTTAATATTTATTACTTGTCTGTACAATTTGGTGAGAAGCGAAGTTGATTTGACATGATTTGGGTGTTCGGTTGTGAAAATAGAGGTTTAAAGTTTTCTTGAAAATTTCATTTGATTTGGTGTCTGATTCATAATTCTAGGCATTATTTTTTTGTTTTGATCTTGCAAGAAAGTTAGTATGATATTTTAGGACTTGTGTGTATGTTTATATTGGAGCCCCGAGGGCTCGGGTGAGTTTCAGATAGGCTACAGGGTGAATTGGACTTAGAAAAATCTGGTGTTTTGCTGCATCTGGTGTTCTGGTGCGTTCTGCTTCGCCATCGCGAAGGGGATCTCGGATGGGGAAGATTTTACACTACGCGAACACGATACAATGGTCGCGAACATCGAGCATTAGGGGGTTTGCTCTACGCGAACGCGACCCGTCATACACGAACGCGTAGCTTTAGCTAGGCTGGGCAGGGACTTGGGGTGACTCTATGCGAACGTGAGCCCAGTCTCATGTACGCGAAGGTGAGGTGGGCTATACCTTCACGAACGCGTGGAGTCTACCACAATCTTGTAAGCCATTAAGGCTCTGCTCTTCGCGAATGTGTCTGCGTTCACGCGAATATGGTGAACACTGACGCCTAGTGATAAAACAGTCCCAATTGCGGGATTTTGCCATTCTTTCAAAATTTTCAAAACTAAAGGACCTAGAGGCGATTCTCCCATAAGATATTCTTCCCCAATTTGTTGTTAAGTGATTCTAACCTACTTTTTTTCAATTACCCATTACATTTCATGAATTTTCAACCTAAAATCTAGGATTTTCATGGTGGAAATTGGGGGTTTGGGTAGAATTAGGGATTTTTGCATAATTGGAATTTAGACCTCGAATTATAGTCAGATTTCGGAACAAATTACATAATCGGGCTTGGGGTGAATGGGTGAAAAGATTTTGGTTCGAACCTCGGGTTTTGACTAAGCGAGCCCGGGGTCGATTTTTGACTTTTGGGGGGAAACTTGGGAATCTAAATTTATGCATTGTAATTGATTTGTTTAGCAATATTTGATATTATTGAGTCGTTTTTGGATAGATACGAGCGGTTTGGAGGTGGATTCTAGAGGAAAAGCTACAATTGAGCATTGATGGCCTGTGGAGCGAGGTAAGTGTTGTGTCTAACCTTGACTTGAAGGAATTAGGAAACCTCATACTATTTGTTATGTGAATTTCATGTGAGCGGCGTATATGTGAGGTGAAGAGTACTTATGCGTCGCCAAATTATTTGTTTTCCCTGCTTTCCCATTTTTCTCATGTTGCCTCGTTCCCTGTCTTAATTGTTACATGCTCTATTTGTGTTCCCATGCCTAATTGCTACTTGTTAGACATTGTTTCCTCATGTTAAGATATTAGTTCTTCCATAGTCTCATTATCTCCTATTAATTGCTTAAGCTGGTTTATCGGTACCTTTCTATTGTATATTCTGAATTGGTCTAGTTGTGTAGTATTATTTATGTGAACTTCCATGGTGTACAAGCTTCCTATTTGTTTTGGTTTGGAGTTTAAGTATTGTGAAGGATTTCTGTGATTTAAATTGTGAAATTTCAGTACATACTGAGTAACTAATATTGATATGATGGGATCGGGTTGCACGCTGCAAAAAGTGGAATAAGGGTTATATATTGAAGAGAAATAAGGGTGAATCGATAATGTACGGTGGGAACGGGTTGCACGCCGTAACAAGTGTAATAAGAGTGGATTGTTTGGTGGGATAAGGGTAAACTATGATTGTTTTATTGTGATATGGTGGGATCGGGTTGCACGCCGCAACACTTTTATTTATATTCTGTTGTTTATGCTGTTATGAGGAAATACGGGAGGAATATGAGATGTATGGTGGGATGGGGTTGCACCGCAACAACCTATGTGCTTATGCTTTCCCTGAACTATGTTAGGTTTACGGTATTCCTTATTGCACTTAATTATTGGTAATTTCTTAACGTTGTTGACTTATTTTTGAGAGTCGTAGTTATTTCTTGCAAATTACTGCTTATTCCTATTATGTCTCCCTTTTCTGCTTTTATCATATATATTGCGTACAAGTTGTAGTGTGAGTGACCCGACGTAGCCTCGTCACTACTTTGTCGAGGTTAGGCTCGGCACTTACCAGTACATGGGGTCCGTTGTACTGATACTGCACTCTGCACTTCCTGTGCAGATCTTGGTGTTGGTCCGAGCAGATCATGAGGTTGGCTGCACGATTCTTCTGATAGGAGACCCAAGGTAGATCCGCCGGTGTCTGCAAACCCTGGCATCCCCTTCTATACATTACACTTTACTGTTTCTTTCATTTCGAAAACAATTGTATTTCTTTCAGACATTTTCGTATAGTGAAATCTTAGAAGTTCGTGAATTGTGATTCCAGATTCTGGGTAGTAGTATATATATTGAAGTTGTTATATATAACTCAACACTCATTTTAACTCATTATAGCTTATTGTTTGTTATTACAAAAATCTAAAAGAATTGGCTTAATGATTCTCTAATGTTGGCTTTCCTAGCAAGTGAAATGTTAGGCGCCATCACGGTCCCGGTGGTGCGAATTCCGGGTCGTGACAGAATAGAACCTGAACTCGATGCAATTTTTGCTCGAAACTTTTGAAAACTCGCAGTGACCAGAAGTTTTCCCAAGATGCTTAAGTGTTCTTTAGACGATGCCTTTGTTGAGGGTAGCCTTTTGGCAGGTTTTGAATTTTTATCGAAGGCCTTATTTTGATTACGATCTTCGAACGTCTTCAAGTTATTTTTTAGGGAGGCCGTAGCATTTTAGGTTTAGGCAGTACCTAATAGGTTTTGGGCCTTCGGGTTTCGATAACTCGAGCTGCCCGAACTTATTTCGGATGACAACCCCCGAGTGAAGGTTGACCTTGGGCTCGGATAGGGGTATCCTTTGGGCTTGATAGTCCCCGAGTAGGGATATCCCTTAGGCTCGATGCTTTAAGAGAAAAAGTATGTAATAGCAAGGTAGAAACTTTCTTTCATTTTTCTGTGTCAAGTACAGGATTGAAAGAGTGTAAAACCTTGTATTACGTCTAAGCTGGCCTACAGGAGCACAATTTGTTTGATTGTGTGGACCTTACAATAAATACTAACCATCGAGCCTAGGCTGTTAAGCACAAAGTTTCATTCTTTCTTTGCTAAGAAGCTTGACCCGAGGGCGATGGCCCCCAGTATTCGAGGTTGATCTTGGGAGGGCTCCGATACTGTTGATGAGACCATGGACTCCAATTTAAAACCGGTCTTCTATTCTAAGTTAGCACAATTTAATCTTGACTCGTTACAAACCTTGCCGGAAAACCCATTTGGGAATAAACTAATTCAAGGGAAAAATAGTGCAACGCGTGCTTTCTGAGCTAATAGTGTTAGTCCGATTCTCAATACTATAAAAAGGTGAATGAGATCGTACCTTAGCAGTAGTACCGCTTTAAGTGTGTCACGTTCCAGTTGTTCGATAGATGTGCACCATTTCCTGCTTCGAGTTTATATGAACCCTTACCAATAATCCCAATGACTCAATATGGTCCTTTCCAATTCGGCCCTAGCTTCCCTTCGTTCAGGTTCCGGGTGTGTAGTGTTACGTTTCTCAACATCAAGTCCCCGATATTCAAGTGTCGGAGATTGGCTCTTCTGTTGTAATACCTTTCTATCCACTGCTTCTGGGTGGCTAACCGGACTAGGGCGACCTCGCGCTTTTCATCCAATAGTTCCAGGCTCGTGCTCATGGCCTTACCATTTAATTCCTCGGTCGCATATCGAAACCTGAGGCTTGGTTCTCCTACTTCGACCAATATTAGTGCTTTAGCTTTGTAGACCAATGAAAATGGAGTGGCCCGCGACTAGGCTTAGAGGTTGTACGGCATGTCCACAATACTTCGGGAAGAACTTCCTTCCATTTCCCTTTGGCATCAGTCAACCTTTTCTTTAGGTTTTGAAGTATGGTGTTGTTTTTGTTGATTCTTTTTGTCCGTTCCACTACTGTGTTAGGTGTTGACAAGATCTTTTTGATCTTATGGTCTTCAAAATATTTTCTTTCCTTGTTGCCGATGAATTGCTTCCTGTTATCACACATAATCTTGGCCGGTATTCCTAACCGGCATATTATGTGGTCCCAAATGAAGTCGATGACTTCTTTTTCCCGGACCTTCTCGTACGCTTGAGCTTCGATCCACTTAGAAAAGTAATTGGCCATAAACAGTATGAATTGGGACTTACCGGGTGTCTGTGGTAGGGGACCGACAATGTCCATTGGGCTTCATGAACGGCCAAGTTGACAAGACCGAATGTAGTAGCTCTCTGGGCTGATGGATCATCGGTACATGCCTCTGACAACCATCGCATCTTCGTACAAATTCCCTTGCATCTTTCTCCATGTCGATCCAGTAATAGTCGTCTCTGATTATCTTATGAACCAAAGATTCTGCCCCCGAATGGTTTCCACATGTGCCTTCGTGAACTTCCCTCAAAACATATTCGGTGTCCCTTGACCCCAATAATATGGTGAGAGGGCCGTCGAATGTTCTTCTGAAGAGAGTACCTTCGGACAGACCAAACTTGGCCGCCTTCGTGTGTTGAGCTCTCGACTCTTTAGGTTCCGCTGGCAACTTCCCAGTCTTCAAGTAGTCTATATACTTGTTTCTCCAATCCCAAGTTAAACTTGTTGAGTTTATTTTGGCATGACCTTCATCCACTACTGATTTCATGAGTTGTACGACCGTCCCTAAGTTGAATTCCTCATAATCAACTGACGACCCCAAGTTAGACAGAGCATCGACTTCACTGTTTTGATCTCAGGGTACATGTTGTAGGGTCCATTCCTTGAATCGATGCAGCGTCAGCTGTAATTTGTCGAAATACCTTCGCATCCGTTCCTCTTTTACTTCGAATGTCCCATTGACTTGATTTACCACAAGGAGGGAGTCGCACTTTGCTTAGACCATTTCCCCCCCCCCCAAAGCTTTTAGCAATTCGTGACCTACAATCATGGCCTCTTAATCGGCCTCGTTGTTAGTCAATTTCATAGTTTTAATAGATTTCCTAACTACGTTACCCGCAGGCGGCTTCAACATGATGTCGAGTTCGCACCCCTTTGCATTCGAGGAACCGTCCATAAAGAGGGTCCAAATTCCCAATGAAGTCCCAGAGGTTTGCAATAATTCCTTTTCGATTTTGGGTGTTAAGACTGGCGTAAAGTCGGCCACGAAGTCTGTCAAAATTTGTGATTTGATGGTGGTTCGAGTTCGACATTTGATATCGTACTCGCTAATTTTTACGGCTGATAAAAGAAAAACATCATGCATAAAATAAGTAATTATTTAATTCCTAACACTAGTAGTGTTAATTTTCTTTAAAGGAATACTATATTTTAATAATAAATTCAATATGCATCAATTATTCTATGGAAAAAGAAATTAAGTCTTGAAGCTTTCAAAGAAAGAAAGAAAAAAAGGAAAAATAAGAAAAAGAAGGATAAGAAAGCAAGTGGCAAACGCCAACTTGCCAAGTTGAAGGCAAAAGTTTGGCTTTGCAACTTGAAGCAAATATGAAGTAAATCCAAAACTTTACTATACTAATCTGAACCTTTAGATTTCATGAGCCATATTTACATGCTATGCCAAGGAGAATTCAACTATAAATAGAGAGGAAAGAGCTTGGAAAAAAACTTTTTTGGAGAGCTTCTTCTTTTCCTTTATTCTTTTATCCATTACTCTGGCTTCATTTCTAGTTCCGAATAAATTGTAATATTGGAAATTACTCTAGTTTATGTTTTTTATTAAATAGGAGGAATTATGTTCTTGAATATTTTATTTATTTTCTTATTTAATGGGCAAGATTGTTTCTATTGCCAGTACTAATTCTATTATGGAGTAACTTTTCTTGTATTGGGAGAGTGACAGATCTTAATATTTCTATATAGTAGTAGATATTATTCCTCAATTTTACATGCTTGAGCTAAATTTTTTTATTTAAATTTTATCTGCTTTATTGTTAGGTGTTATTTAATTTGATAACTTCTATCTATTTCGTACTACATATTAACTTCTTACTAATTCTATAATCGAAAGAAGCTGAAGAAGTAATATAGTTAATTTTTATATTGAAAGATGTTAACTTTTATTTAGTGACATCTAGCTCTTATATATTAAAACTGCTTCTACACTTATTTGTAATCGAAAGAGGCGAATATTATAGTAATCAATTATAACAAGTAGGGTAATCGAAAGAGACTTACTTAAAAGAGCATATTTTAGTTCAAATATATATTTCTGGTTCTTTATTATTATCATTTTAACGGTTAATTTGTAAACCGAGAGGAGTGCAATTAATTGTTCAACTATAGTAATAATAAATAGACGTAATAATGAGAGGCATTTATATGTTTATGAGAAATAAAAATTGAAGGATAAATGTATCTTACTGTATAATAAAAATATTAAGTGAAGTTAGGATCCCAACACTTTTTTATTATATTTGTGAAAAAAAATCTATTGCTTTATTCGTGTATTTTTAGTTACTTAATTCACAACTCAACTCTTTCTGATTTTCTCAAATAGTAATTAAAACAAGAAACGTCTGTTGAATAGATATATCAATCTCTGTGGGTTCGACATTTTTCTACACTATTATTTGACAGAGTACGAGTTTAAATTATATACACGCCAGACACTCGTCAAATTTTGGCACCGTTGCCGGGGATTGGCTAAAGTCTACTATAGATTAATTGTTTTATTACTAACTTGAGATTTTTTTTATCTAATTATTTTAACTTTTCTGCAAAAATTTCATAAAGTGTATGACCCGTTTCTCTTCTAGAGAACTAATCGAACACGATCTTGAAATTGAAAAATCCTTACGGTTGATGCAAAAAGAACAAATCTCAGGATCTCAAATTTTCACATCAGAGGAAATGGAGAACGAAGAACTCAATAACCAACTTCCACCACATCAAGTAGAAGAACATTTTGATGAGGTGGCTCTACGACGTGACAGAATACTCAGAGATTATGCAAGGCCAGATCATTTTGAAGGAGAATCAAGTGTGAGGAGACCACCAATTGCATTAAACAACTTTGGAATTCACACATGTTTAATTCAAACTATTCAACAGTCATGTCAGTTTACTGGTGATGCGAGTGAAGATCCTCACACCCATCTAATTGATTTTCTTGAATTAGTTAAAACTTGCATGTATAATGGAGTCACAACAAACACTATCAGATTGCGACTTTTTCTTTTTTCATTAAAAGGTAAAGCCAAAATATAGTTGTGAAGTCTGCCGAGAGGTTTAATCACTACATGGGACCAAATGACTCAGACATTTCTTAATAAATATTTTTCACCTGCAAAAACATTTAAAATGAAGCAAAAAATCAATAATTTTGTGCAGACAGATACTGAATCAGTATATCAAGCATGGGAATGATTAATAGCAATGTTAAAAATATGTCCACATCATGGTATCCAAGATCGTGACATCTTAAATATTTTTTATCATGATCTTAAACCCTCTGCTAGAAATGTTATTGATGCAGCATCAGGAGGATCCATCATGAGCAAAATCACTGCAGAAGCAATGCAATTGCTCAATGAAATTGAAAAAAATATTGTTCAATGGCCCTCTGACAGAATGATTGTTAAGAAAGAAGAAAGAGTCCATCAATTTGAAGCTTGAAATTCATTAGCGCAACAAATTGCAACTCTGGCACAAAAAATTGAGGCTTTTCAAGTAAATACTCAATCATGAGAATTGTGACGTTTGCAGAGGTAATCATCCCAATCATGAGTGACAAGCTTCAACGCAACATGAAGAGAATGTAAATGTTATTGGTTATAGAACCAGTTACCCATTCGGTAGTCCCATAGCACAAAAACATCCGGGATTCGAATGGAGTAACCTAAATGGTGTTGAAAATCCTCAAAGATTATTCAATCAAAAGCAGCAGGTGCAGGGATCCCCTGGTTTTCAAAATCAAAATAGAGGGAAATAAGATTTTCAACAATTTCAACAACAACCTCAAAGAGATCATCAACAAAGCATTGAAGACATGATGTACAAATTCATTAAGGCTACTGACAAGAAGATGCAAAGTCGATATTCAGCCATCAATAATTTGGAAATCTAGATGATCCAATTAGCAACCCTCATGTCTGGACAAATAAAAGGTGATATACCAAGTAATACCGAGAAAAATCCATAGGAACACCTCAAAGCCATCTCTCTGCGATCAGGTAAAACTCTTGATAATCCATATGCAGATAGACAAGAAAAGCCACAAGAAGTGGAACATGTAGATGAAGGTGAGAATAAAAAGGACTCTGAACTTCTAAAGAACAAAAATATAAATGAAAAAAGGTATAAGAAAATAGATTGATGACAAACCCTTACTCTATACCCCTCCCTTTTTCCCAAAATCTAAAAAGAGAAAATCTTGACAAACAATTCTCAAAGTTTCTAGAAATTTTAAAACAACTTTACGTTAACATACCTTTTACTGATGCTTTGAATCAAATGTCGGCATATGCTAAATTTCATTAAAAAAAAATTTCAAGTAAAAGAAATTGGAAGAAGTTTCAGTGGTTATGCTTATAGAAAAATGTAGTGCTATACTTCAAAATAAGCTTCCACAAAAACTTGGTGATCCAGGCAGTTTTATAATTCCTTGTACTTTGGGAGGTGCTCATTTTGAAAAAGCATTACATGATTCAGTTGCTTCAATAAATCTAATACCTTTTTCAATTTTTAGGAAATTAGAACTTGGTGAAATGAACGACACTGGTGTGTCTCTGCAATTCGCCGATCAAAGTACTTAAAAACCGAAAGGAACACTTGTAAATGTCCTCGTTAGAGTTGATAAATTTATATTCCTAGTAAACTTTATAGTACTTGAAATGGAAGAAAACACCGAGGTACCATTGATTTTAGGCAGACCATTTCTTACAACAGGAAGAGCAATAATTGATGTTCATCAAGGACAATTAATTTTGCGAGTTGATGAGGAAGGAGTGATATTTGATATGCAGAAAATAATGAAATATCTCGAGGATTTATCATCATCATTTTGTTTGCAAATTGATTTGTTGAATGACCTTGCAGATGAATATAAAGATGATCAGTTGATTACCGATTCATTAGAAAGATATTTAGCAAAGTCAGGTAGCACAAGTGATGATGACACCACAATCAGACTTGAAGCTGAAATGCTGGAAAAAGATTCAAAAAATGAGAAAATTTCACCAGAAGAAGTTCAACCAAAAATTGAACTCAATTATTCCTTCTTATTGGAAATATATTTTCCTTGAACCTGAATTATTTTCAGTGATTATTTCATCTTCTTTGATTGCAGAACAGGAAATAAAACTAATTAGAGTTTTAAGAGAACACAATAGAGCCTTAGGGTGGACTATAGCTGACATCAAGGGAATCGGTCCAGCTATTTGCACGCATAGGATCCTTATGAAGGATAATTACAAGCCACTAGTCCAACTCCAAAGTAGACTGAACCCAACAATGCAAGAAGTCGTCAAGAAAGAAGGGGTGAAACTTCTAGCAGCATGTATCATTTATATAATATCTGACACTCTGACAGTCCTTGGGTAAGTCCTATATAGGTAGTAAAAAGAAGTATGACAGTAATAAAAATGAAAACAATAAACTCATACCTACTAGAGCAGTCACATGATGAAGAGTTTGTATTGATTACAAATGACTTAATGAAGCCTCAAGAAAAGACCATTTTTCTTTGCCTTTTATTGACCAAATGCTTGAAAGAGTTGCAGGCCATGGTTTTTACTGTTTTATTGACGGATATTCTTAGTATAATCAGATATCAATTGCTCCAGAAGATTAAGAGAAAACCACATTCACATGCCCCCAAGGTATGTATGCTTATCGAAGAATGTCATATGCAACGCTCCTGCTACATTTCAGCGTTGCATGTCGGCAATTTTCTCAGACATGTCTAAAAAGTTTCTTGAAATCTTTATGGATGATTTCACACTTTTTGTTAAGACATTTGAAGATTGTCTCCATTATTTAAATTTGGTGCTTAAAAGATCTGAAGAGACAAATTTTGGTTCTTAATTAAGAAAAATATCACTTCATGGTAACAGAGGGAATTGTTTTAGGACATAAAATTTCTGCTAAAGCAATAGAAGTTGATAAGGCTAAAATTAATCTCATATCAAGATTACCTCTCCTACCACTGTTAAAGGCATTAGAAGTTTCTTAGGGCATGCAGATTTTTATAGAATGTTCATAAAAGATTTTTCAAATATTTCAAAAAGTTTGACTAACCTATTGATGAAAGATGCGAAATTTGAATTTTCAGATGATTGCAGAAAGACATTTGAGATTCTCAAGGAACATCTGACTAATGCTCCAATTGTTGTTTCTCCTGATTGGATTGAACCATTTGAAATAATATGTGATGCAAGTTATATAGCAGTTGGAGCGATATTGGGACAAAAGAGAGAGAAGATTTTCAGGCCTATTTACTACGCTAGTAGAACCCTCAATGAAGATCAAAAGAATTATGTTACAACTGAGAAAGAGTTACTCGCAGTAGTATTTGCATTTGACAAATTTTGTTCCTATTTGATAGGAACAAAGGTTACAGTATTTACTAATCATGTCATTTTAAAGTATCTCTTAGCTAAGAAACATGCTAGACCCAGATTGTTAAGATGGATACTTCTTTTGCAAGAATTTGATCTAGAAATAAAAGATAGGAAAGGTTCAAAAATCAGGTGGCTGACCATTTATTATGTCTGGAACATCCTCCAACTGAAACGACAAATAAAAGGAGAAATTTCCTGATGAGCATGTTACAATTGCAGCAATAACAGATCAGACACCTTGGTTTGTTGACATTGCCAACTATTTAGTTAGAGGATGGATCCTAAAAGATCTGTCTTGCGAACAAAGAAAAAGGCTCAAAAAATAAATAAGATATTATTTTTGGGAAGATCCTTACTTGTTTAAATTTTGTGCAGATGGTATGATCAGGAGATGTGTACCGGAAATAGAGATGAATAATATCATAAGCTATTGTCATGATGGAGCTGTAGGAGTACACTATGGAGGAAGACGAACAGCTGCAAAAGTGCTCAAAGATGGTTTTTTCTGGCCCACTTTATTCAGAAATGCAAGAAATTATGATGCCACTTGCGGCAAATTCCAGAGAAGCAATGCAGGTAAAAATTGTCTGTTGCAACTTGATGAATCGAAGGAGTTCAGACTTGAAGCATATGAAAATGCTAAATTGTATAAAGAAAAGACAAAAAATTCTCATAATAACTTCATTCGCCATGAGGAGTTTACAGTTGGACCAAGTTCTATGGTATAATAGCCGGTTGAGACTATTTTCGGGAAAATTCAAGTCACGTTGGTCAGGACAGTACACTGTAACATAAGTGAACCCCTATGGTGCCATTAAAATACAACATATAGATGGGGGAGACAAATAAGTGAACGGTCATCGTTTAAAGCCTTATATCAGCAAAATCTTTGACAAACAGGCTTCAACAATCCTTTTTGCAAGGTTTTTTTACTAGTAAATCGAGCTGACGACGTTAAACTCAGAACTATTTTCTTCACCTCTCTTTAATATTTTAAGTAATTACTAGTAGTAACATATAATATTTATTTATATGCTTTATATATATATATATATATATATATATATATATATATATATATATATATATATATATATATATATATATATATATATATATATATATTTATGTGTTTAAACTATATATTTAAACGAACAGGTATATAGTATGTTAATAAATTTTGTCATGAAAAATAAAAACATTTCCATGGTACGATAGAAAAACTCTCTTGTCATGACAGAGAAAAATTTTCTTAGCCACAATGTTGCCTTTGTTATAACAGAAAAATCCCGTGACGCGAGGGAAAAGGAAATGAGGCCAGAATCGAAAAAAATATTTCAGGGAAGCTCCTTTACCTCCTTTTACTTTTAATTTATTTATCGTGAGGACATGACATTATTTAAGTTTGGGGATAGAGGAATATGTTTGTTATATCAGGAATATGTTTGTTACATATGTGTTTTTTAAAGTTTTTTTCCCTGTTAAAAAAATGTTACAACTGAAAATGTGTTTTTAGTAAAATTTTAAAAAAAAAAACTGAAAAAATAAAATAAAATTTGAGTTGCCTTATTCCTAAGGCAACGTATTTCATGTACTTCCATGGATTACTTGTTCGGTTCTTTGCCATGGTTGTAATATTTTTAACCGAATATTTTTATGATTTTTTAATTCGTTTTAGTAAATAATTGGCTAAACTTGATTTGACTTGAAAAGCATGACACTAGAAAAGCTGAATTTGATTAAGTATCATTCACGGGTTTTATGATCACTTTTCTAAGCTCATACTTACTTATTGGTAATTGAAATCATAGTTTTCGTTGGTCTCAAGTGTATTGTGCGGTTAGCTTGTATTGTCCAGTTCTCCTTCTTATTTGGAAATCTAGAACTTGCCTTGAATTTGGTTTGAGACGAAATTCTAGGTAGATTTTAGAGTTGAGAAATGAAAGTAGGCCTTATTTATTGAGTCATAGCCTAAATTGACCTACCTTAATAATTTTTATCCCCTGTTAGTCCGTTTGAGCCTAAATAAATTATCTTTTTATTTTGTTGGTCGCCAAGCTTTAACCCTTAGCATGTTTGTTGTTATGACTTGTTCTTTGTTCATCCAATTTCCTTTTTGGGCACTTTAAGAAATGATTTGAATATAAAAATCTAAGCGTGAGGTGTAATTGTGAAAATAATTGATGAAAGAATAATTGTTTAAGGTTGTCCATTTTTTGAGATTTTTCCATGAGAACTCAAAAAGATAGTTTTATGAAATTCTAAAAAAAAAAAGAAGAAAAAAAATGAGAGAATAGCAACAAAGAAATATCGGCATCTCCATCCAATGCAGATTGTGAAAGGAATGAAACTAAATAGAGGTTATTGTTTAAATGAGAGCAAAGGCAAGTGAATGCAAAAGTTTGGCAAAGGATAAGAAAGCAAGTGGCAAACGCCAACTTGCCAAGTTGAAGGCAAAAGTTTGGTTTTGCAGCTTGAAGTAAATATGAAACTTTAGATTTCATGAGCCATATTTACATGCTATGCCGAGGAGAATTCAACTATAAATAGAGAGGAAAGAGCTTGGCACAAAACATTCTTGGAGAGCTTCTTTTTTTCCTTTCTTCTTTTAGCTATTACTGTGGCTTCATTTCTAGTTCCGAATAAATTATATTATTGAAAATTACTGTGGCGGAGTAACTTTTCTTATGTTGGGAGAATAACGGATCTTAATATTTTTATATAATAGTAGATATTACTCTTCAATTTCACATGCTTGAGCTAAAGCTTTTCATTTAAATTTTATCTTCTTTATAGTTAGGTGTTATGTAATTTATTAACTTCTATCTATTTCGTACTACATATTAACTTCTTACTAATTCTGTAATCGAAAGAAGCGGAAGAAGTAATATTTTCACGATCCAAAATCCAACACAGGTCGTGATGGTACCCAACACCGAAGTCAGGCAAGCCAACAGTTGTTTTACTAGTGAGATTATCCTTATTTGACATACCAACCCCACATATTCCCACAGTTTAAGTTTAGATCATTTAAATAAAAGCGGAAATATTAACCAACTTAAGTAATTAGAGCCACAGTAACCATGATCCAATATATACACAGTCCCAAAATAAAGAGTCTACTATGTGCTTTCCAGGAACTAGCGTTACAAGTCAACAGGCGAACTAGTAGAATATACAAAAGATTATACAAACTGTACTGATGTCTGAGAGAAGTAGACAGAAATAAACAAAAATATAACTCCGTAGCACTGCTGAGAATCACCAAGGGAGGCAGCTCACCGTGGAGTCAGGTCCAGAATATACGTCAAGCTCCGGTCGAATAACCAGAAGCACCAGCCTCAGAACCTGTACAATTAAGTACAGAAGTGCAGCATGAATACATAAATATATATGTACCCAGTGAGTATCACGCCTAACCCCGAAGAGGTAGTGACGAGAGGTCGACTTGACACTTACTAAGGTTCAACAGTAATAATACAAAACAGGATATAACGGAATGCAGTAGACATGTGAGACAGTAAGCAGCAGATACCTATCAAGTACAGAAATCCAGGAAACTACTGAAAATAAGCAACAATGTACACTTTCCTTTTTCCCCTAAATATCTGTCAAGTCAACATCAATGAAAACAGTACCAAATAGCCAAGCGCACACAAGGGTAAGACAACGGGCCGGATTCGAAGGAATATCTAATCACGGAATAGTCGTAAAGCTTCCCCCGCTCACGAATCATACCTGCGACTTGGATGCTGACACATTTATACCAAATTACCATAAAGCTCCCCTTGATCGCGAATCATACCTACGATTCGAGTGCTGACACACTTATACTGAATATCATAAATCTTCCCTCGATCGTGAATCATACCTGCGATTCGAGTGCTGACACACTTATACTGAACATCGTAAAGCTTCCCTAATCGCGAATCATACATGCGACTCGATTGCTGACTCTCATATATATATATATATATATATATATATATATATATATATATATATATATATATATATATATATATATATATATATATATGTATACATACATATACATATACATACCGAATTTATCAATAAGCTCAGTAGGTCTATACTTGTAACAAGGATTATTCAACTGGAATTCAAATGCAACGTTCCACATTTCCATTTCAATTCAAAAGTAATAGGCAGCTCAAAGATCACCCAAAGATACATATAAGGCACATGGAGACATGCTTGTGAGCCCTAAAACTACCCGACATAGAATGATAGTATCTACGTACAAACTCTCGTCACTTTGTACGCACTTAGCCCCCAAAACAATTACCCACAGCATATATAACACCTATGGGGACAATTCCCTCTTACAAGGTTAGAAAGGAGACTCACTTCGTGTCGAATCTACCCCTCGGACCAAGGATGCGCCCGAACCCTGAACTCTACACCCGAGGAATCGCAACTAGCCAAATATGGTACAATGACATCAATGCATGCTCAAAGTAGGGAAATTATCCTATTTATTCAATAATTCAACATTCTTGAAGAATTTTCAAAATCCAACCCCGTGCTCGAATGCTCGAACTTCCGAATATTCACGAAGGAATCGCTCACCTGAAGCCTAAGGATCGTTAATATATGATTTATAATTGAATTTATAGCAATAAATGGGTAATTCACCAATTCCTTAAGAACCCTAAATTACTAGCCAATACTAGATTTTTCAATGATTTAGTGGTTAATTTAGCTAGAAGATCATGAATTAAACTAGTGTTGAAGTGGAATTAACTTACCTTGATAGTAGCTAGGTTGTGGTGTGCTCTTCCCAAGCTCACAAGACTCTAATGGTGAAGGAAAATGAATGAAGGGCGTGAAATCCCATATTTTAAAGGAAACACACTGCCTGGCCTACTGGGGTTCCGCACCTGCGGCTTGAGGACCGCACCTGCGGTCTCGCGCCTGCGAGCTGGGGCTCGCACTTGCGGAACTGGGCGAGTGGGGATGGGGTTGCACCTACGGAGGGATGACCGCACCAGCGGTTCCGCTCCTACGCACCTTTGTCTTCACCTACGAGAAAAGGAGGACCTCACCTGGGGTCGCACCTGCGATGCTTGGGACCGCATGAGTGTTCCCACACCTGCGGTTGGGCAACCGCACCTGCGGTCACACCAGAACAGGTGCACCAGCAGCTATTTTAGCTAGTTTTTAGCCCCGTTGGGTTCCCGGGAGGCCCATAGGCCCACCCAAGCGCTCGTCCAAATATACCAACAAGTCCCAAATCATAATATGGACTCGCTCAAGCCTTCGGAACACCCAAAAAAAATGCTAAAACTCAAAATCACACCTCAAAACCCCAAGAACCAAACTTAGGAACTTTAAGTTTTCTAGACTTCGCTAACAACGCGCCGAACCGACCTATACTACTCGGAATGACACCAAATTTTGCAGGCGAGCCATAAATGACATAACGGAACTATTCCCGATCTCAGAATTCTGTTCGAACCTCGATAACACAAAAACACGTCCAAAATCAACACACGAAGCTACTGGAACTAACGAAACTCGATTCCGAGGTCGTTTAACCAAGATGTTGACCGAAGTCAAACTTGGCCTTAAAGGCCAACCTTAAGGAACCAATTGTTCCTATAGCACTCTAAACACCTCCGAATCCCGGACCACCAGTCCCCACAAGTTGTAAATAATAAAAAGCCGCTATGGGAAGTTTCATTTAGGGGAACAGGGTCTGATAACGCAAAATGACCGGTCGGGTCGTTACAAATATAGTTAATTTTTGTATTGATAGATATTAACTTTTATTTAGTGACATCTAGCTCTTACATGTTAAAACTGCTTCTACACTTATTTGTAATCAAAAGATGCGAATATATAGTAATCAGTTATACGAAGTAGGGTAACCGAAAGGGACTTACTTAAAAGAGCATGTTTTTAATCAAGTATATATTTCTAGTTCTTTAACATTATCATTTTAACGATTATTTTGTATCACCAAGAGAAGCACAATTAATTATTCAACTATAGTAATATTATACAAATGTAATCCTGAGAGGCATTTTATACATTTATGAGAAATAGAAATGGAAGGTTAAATGTATCTACTATATAATAAAATATTTAGTGAAGTTAAGATCCCAACACCTTTTTATAATTTTGTGAAAAAAAAATTCTACTGCTCTATTCATGCATTTTTAGCTAGTTAATTTGCAACTCAACTCTTTCTGTTTTTCTCAAATAGTAATTAAAACAAGAAACGTCTGTGGAATATATATATACCAATCTCTGTGGGTTCGGCCTCTTTCTATACTATTATTTGACAGATAACGAGTTTAGATTATATACACGCCAGACACTCGTCAACGACCCATTTGGACAACCGGCCAGAGAGCTAGGGCATATGTCTCACAACCCAAAATTCCTAAGGCCGTGATGGCGTCGGATACCATTGTCAGGCAAGCCAATCATTTAAATAGTTAAGTTAAATTTCCTGTTATAGCATTTTGGAAATCATTACCTTTGACTTATTACGAAATAGCTAAACAAAATCCGTTAAGAAAATACGATGGTTTAAATGTTTCATTTTAGAGAATATATCCCAAACACATCCCAGAACCTGGTGTCACAAGTACATGAGCAATTTCTAAGAATTTATACAATCATCACAAAGCTTGTCCAAAATACAGATTGGACAAGGAATTTAAAATGAAAAAAAATACAGTATGAGGGAGACTCTGTTAGCTGCGGATCGCCTCCAGATGATGCAGCTCGCCTAAGTCTCCAAATCCGCCACATTGCTATAAAAGTACATGTACAATAAAAATGCACAGCAAGTGTAGCATGAGTACGAAAATAACGTGTACTCAATAAGTCGTCTGCCTAACCTCAGAGAGTTAGTGACGAGAGGTCGAATTAGACACTCACTAAGGTCCAACAAATTAATTTAACATCATATGATGAACACGGTAGGCATGTAAAGGTAGTAAAGCAGCAAATATATAAGACACTGAAATCCAAGTAAATACTGGAAGTAAATAAACTGTCACTACTTCCTCATTTTCCCCCAAATATCTAAAATAAACAATTACTTCTTTATTTTTCCCCAAATATCTTATCACTTCAAAATCCATGAAAAACATTTAACAAATTAGCATGCGCATAAGGGATAAGGACAACCGGCCTGAGCCATAAAAATAATCATAGATGTGCACTGCCGAGGGTCAAACGGTCCGAACCATAAGTGCACCTTTACCATAAAATAATCATATCTATACATTGCCGGGGGTGGAACGGCTCGTACCATAAGTGCATTTTTCAATCCGATGTGGCGTACGGCCCGCTCCCATGAGGGTGGGGGAAATAACACTCCGCTCGCGGAATGTAAATTGCGAAGCGGTCACATGCAGTCATGTACAACCAACAATCCACCCCGACTACGTCGGGAAAACAAATACTCAAGTACATGACAGATTTCTCTTTTAAAACCCACAAAATAGTATTTAAATCCGAAATTCACTTGCCAAGTTTTTATAATGTTCAATAATATAACCTTATCCGGAAATACAATTGCCCGCGAAGGAAATCATTTCTCTTTTTAAATGATTAAGAAAATAAACTCTAATCTTCCTTAGTATTCAATTACAATTTCGATTATATTAGCAGTCTAATATTACAGACAAGATCACAGGTACAACAGGAAAGGCATGCTAGTGGATCCTAGGCTACCCGGACATGGCATACTAGTAGCTACACACGGACTCTCATCACCTCGTGCATACCTAGCCCCCGCAGATAGTAACACCTACTTAATTAGTTCATCTAGGGGGACAATTCCCCCTCACAAAGTTACAAAGGAGACTTACCTCGCTCCGAAGTCCCATAACCGGCTTCCAAGCCCTTCAGACGACTCCAATGGATGCACAACGCCCCATAACTAGCAAATAACGGGCAAAACAATGAAAATGCACTCTAATACTCGCAACAAATTCAAATTATATGCTTTCCCAACTCCGCTCGGTGAATTGACCAAAATGCCCTTGGGCCCACGTGCCCGGAATCTAAAACTTCTCAAAGACATATTCTATGCATAGCTCTACTAGTTCAAATATACAATTTACTCTAAATTCCATGCTCAAATTCGTGGTTAAAATCCAATTACAAATTTCTAGGTTTCTTTAAGATTTTCCCAATTTTCCTACAAATTCTCATGTATAATTCCATGCAATAACCTTGTATTTAACTTAGAACATGAATTACTTACCTATCATTGCATGAAGAAAATCCTCTCTTTGAAGCCTCCCAAAATCGCCCATGCCAAGATGAAATAGTGAGGAAATGGCCAAAAATCACGGTTTTAAAACATTCTGCCCAGGCCATTTCTCGCACCTACGATCCAGCTCTCGCACCTTCGAGTCCGCAGGTGCGACCAAAATTACGCACATGTGGCTTTTCCTCAGCTCCAGCCAAAAAAGCACCTGCGCCCCATATCCCGCATCTGCGGCTTCGCAGGTGCGGAGATACCATCGCACCTGCGCCCCCAGCCAGACCACCACTTCTTCACACCTGCGGCGCCATAGCCGCACCTGCGGCCAAAGTCTCGCAGGTGCGGTCACGCCAGATGACAGCAAGTCCAGCTCCTCTTCTAACTTCAAATATTGATCCGTTAACACCCGGAATCCAACTGAGGCCGCCGGGACCCCGTCCAATTATACCAACCTGTTCCAAAACATAATGCGGACTTGCTCGAGGCCTCAAACCACATCAAACAACATCGAAACCACGAATCGCACCCAAGTCCCAACTTTATGAACTTAGAAATTTCCAACTTCTACATCCCATACCGAAACCTATCAAATCACGTCCGATTGACCCCAAATTTTATACACAAGTCATATTTGACATTACGGACCTTCTCCAACTTCTGGAATCGCATTCCGACCCCGATATCAATATTCCCACTTCCGGTCGGATTTCTCAAAAACCTTCAAATTTCTATCTTTAGCCAAATGACTTCAAAATGACCTACGGACACCCGAATTCACTTCAGATCGCTCTCCCAACTCCAGAATCACCATACGAAGCTATTCCCAGACTCGGAATCCCAAACGGGCATCAATAACACTGAAATGCGCTTCAAGCCAAACTTAGGAAAGTTTCTTCAAAATACTGACTTCCAGAATATACGCCGAAACGCTCCCGGGTTATCCAAAACCCGATCCGGACATACACCCAAATCCGAAATCATCATACGAACCTGCTGGAATCTTCAAATCCTGATTCGGAGGTCGTTTACTCAAAATTCCAATCTTAGTCAATTTCTCCAACTTAAGGCTTCTGAAATGAGAATTTTGTTTCCAAACCAACTCTAAACTTCCCGAAATTCAATTACGACCACACCTACAAGTCATAATACCTGAAATGGAGCTGCTCATGACCCCAAACTGCTGAACGACGCGCTAGAGCTCAAAACAACTGGTCGGGTCGTTACATTCTCCCCCACTTAAACAGACATTCGTCCTCGAACGTGCCAAAAACTACTCTAGATTTATCTGAAATCACTGTTTAACACCTCGAGCACCTTCCCACAACCCAGTTGAGTACATAAGCTTGATCAAACTGAAGATTTATTCCTTTATCCATATAATAGGCTCAGAACCTAGTTCCAACACCTGAAATTTCTCTGCCAGGCCTAGTTCAAATATATAAACACCGTATCAACTACCACACGCTATACCAGAACATGACTGCATACTTTTGCTGAATTAGCACCATGCACCGTATAATTCATCACCTGACCACTCCCTGAACCTTAATAGCCAAAATTCCATGAATCTAATGCTCCCAAGGCACCTTATGACATATATTTACATCCTGCTATAATGCTGGCGATACCACCACAACGGAAGAGACGGGTAGAAATTCATAACCAACTACAGAGTTAACAATTCATTGAATATCTCATCTTGACTAGAATCATCACCTCATTATGAACCAACCGTTGGTAATTGTCCTTCAATGTATTTCACATAATCTTATCGTACTGATCCCCGATCCAATAATCTCGTCTCACCCAGTATGAACTGCTCAGACAACAAATTGCCCCAGTATGACCAACAGTCTCACATGATACCACAACGCGCTAATAGGCCATAACTTGAACATGATACATGAAGAAATGACTCAGTAAAAGACTACTCTACTCACGCAACTTATTACGAACTCTTCTCAGAAAATAGAAAGTAAAACATAAGAAAATAAATATAGGAACCTTACTCATCATCACACTGTTGCGGCGTGCAACCCGATCCAAACAACATACCTGTGGCGGCGTGCCACCCGATCCCAATAACATACCCGTGGCAGCGTGCCACCCGATCCCATCATAAACTTCACATACGGAAATATACATGGAGCTTAATTGCTCACTATTACAAATTACTGAATATCGATCATAAGCACGCTAAGTGCATAATACCATCCTGGGGATACTGATAAAGCCATATGCTTGCAAAACTCAAGCACAACTGAGATGCGATATATATATATATATACACACACACACACACTGGATCTCAAGAGTTGTCCTGCTCACATAACATCATCACTACGCGGAGATCTCGACACATAAGAAATTAGCAAGCCGCTTCACAACTCACACGGCACAATCATATTATCATATGAATTTGATGAAGACGGAACAACATCCGTTGTTCTAATACCTTTCCATGAAAAGCGCTCTACTGAAATGGACATGCCTGGCTCATACGGAGCCCATAATCGTATTTCAATCCATCGACAGACATCGAGTCTACCTTGCTCGCACCAAACTAAGCTAATAGATTTACCTGGGTCCATATTAGCCCACTTTCTCTCATAATACGCGAGAACAACCATCATAGCCGGGACCAGCACACCACAATCTACAACCAAAGGAACTGAACACCTTCTAGGCATAAATTCTCAAATAAGCAATGTTGCACTTCTTTATACTCAGTCCAAATCTTCAATCCATTAAGTGACTACACGTCACACTTATACAATCTTCTCGTGGTTACGCTCCCACGACCTTCCACACCAGGTAACAAGTCTGCACATCCGCATCACTGACCACACTAATACTGCACAACACATCAAGAACCCTCGACCAGGATACAAAGCCTTCTTCACCGAATATCGATCTCAGGTGACACTGAAGATAACACCAGCTTACTCTGAACTTTCAAATCACTTTCTCTTGCTCATCTGAGCTCATGACATCCTTGTTAACATCGAACCGAAATCTCGATTCTTACTCCCAGTTACATACTGCTCACCGCACCTAACGTGCCAATACGAGATAGCGCGAGAATTCCATCACAACTTCTGAACCACAAATAGGGTGAGCACTTCATCACATAGAACCCTTTTACTTAACTCAATTCAAGAGAACCATCACAACACTCGAGTGAATTCTCATAATCACCCAACATGCAAATCCTTAGGTAGTATTCTATACCACCGTAACCCTTCTGGGATCCGCCTACACCTGACAGGACATAACACTCAAATGCTCCCACATGAAATCCATTACGACGGCCGACAAGCTCCGCACACACCGGCATAACCACGTGCATAACTTAATCACATCGAAGGAGCTGATCACTGCCGTAAATGTGTCGTTTCAACCATGGCTAATCAATATATCTTGTTTTAATCCTCTTCAGTTGCCTCACGAATAATAGTAACTTCCTTCATCCCATAGCAAACTCAACCCCCACTCATCCCGAGTGACCGTGATTCACGAGACCATGTTGCCTAAATCCCGCGACCCTTCTCGTACCCTCTTGATAGTCTTTCTACAACCCGGAGTTTATTTCTTTCACTCCTCCAATACTACCATGTATGCTGAAATTAACATAGAACACTCCAGCCATCTTCCTCCTCTCTGAAATTACGCTGCAAAAGCTCGATTCTTAATCATACTGCTGCCTGAAATCCTTAAACACCGCACTCTTCATGGTTCCGAATACAATCAACTCCAAGGCTCTCCTAGCAAATGAACGCCTTTTTCAATGGTACGCATGACCGAGTCACTATCCTTACAACTCGCCTATGCCTTAAGTATAAATTCTGAATCTTCCAAAGCCTAACCCTGGTCTGACAGGGCCAATTTTTGCACACATTCTTCAAATGCCATGCACAATTACCATCCTACTCCTTTCCCTTAGCTGTACCAACTTGCCAATATGCCGACAATATGCAACCCCATGAGAGCACGAATCCTACCGCCCGACTGCAGATGGTGGGACTCCCCCACTTAGCCCAAAGCTACCCCTTGCACCACTTTAGACCCTGTTGAGATCCTTTCCCCTTTATTAACATGATCTTGCTCAACCAATCCGTCCAATTCTTCCAAATTCTCTTGCTAGCACTCCCTAATTACCCAAATTCTCTAGCATCATTCACACATCCCGCCTCCTACCGAACAACCACTAGAATCCCTCTCGGAAACTTGCCAACCATGCAACCGCTAACCTATTCATCGGAGATAACCCACCTATGCAATTCACCAACCGATACCTTCCAACGACGTCGTACGACACTATCTCTACGACATCAATACTCCATCCTAAGGCCGTTCTCATTCACCAACCTTACCAGTCCATCCGCTCCCCATGGACATCTACTAACTGCGCTACAATACCTTCTAATTCACTACTATGTTGTCGTTCCCCCACTTTGCGACTGCTCAACTTCCGCTTCCTACACCTGGATTCTTAGAAATGGAACCACCGCCTAGCCTCAATTCAATATCATTCTCTGCCAACCGCATTCTTCAATACTCATTCACCATACTCTGGCACCATGCACCCGAAGAAACCATGGCACTGACGAAGTTAACAAATTCCATTCGATCAAGGACGACGATAACATGTCACAGGTGAATACTCCACCTTACTTGAAACACCAAATCGTACTACTTTATCAATCCAAAACCCGTCCATCTATAGATCAATTGCCTTCCTTCCACCGGAATCTAAATACTGAAATCTCGAAATCACACTCTGAGAAGACCTCCCTTCAAGCCATCCATCACCCCCAACCTATGGGAAAGCATTCTATCATCATATCGATATCGCGCGATAAGCAATCGTAAACATCATCACAACCTGAGCATAGCCTCAAAGTTCTCAGAAACACAGCAACCGAGCTGAAACAACATAACATTCTTCTGCAGGGCAACAACAACAGCCCCATCCAACTACACATGGGAAACACCTCGCACCATATATGTAGCACTCTATAAATTCCTCAAATTCCTTATTCATAGAAAGCGCTCCGCGACGCGTAAGATTGAGTAGGAATAATCATAGGCATAAGCCTCAAAGAAATCGAATCGCACGATGAGGAATCAAGAAGGGAAGTACTCCTAACAGCCCCGTATCCTCTCGAAGATAAGTACAGACGTCTCCGTACCGATTTGGAAGACTATACTACTTGCTCATGGCTCGTGAGACCTAAGGGAACCTAGCGTTATGATACCATGTTTTCACGACCCAAAATCCCTAAGGTCGTGATGGCGCCGGACACCATTGTCAGGCAAGCCAATCATTTAGATAGTCAAGTTAAATTTCCTGCTTTAGCATTTTTGAAATCATTATCTTTGACTTATTACAAAATAACTAAACAAATCCATTAAGAAAATACGATGGTTTAAATGTTCCATTTTAGCAAATATATCCCAAACGCATCCCAGAACCCAGTGTCACAATTACATGAGAAATTTCTAAGAATTTATACAATCATCACAAAGCTTGTACGAAATACAGATTGGACAAGGAATTTAAAATGAAAAAAAATACAGTATGAGGGAGACTCTGTCAGCTGTGGATCGCCTCCAGATGATGCAGCTCGCCTAAGTCTCCAAATCCGACACATTGCTATGAAAGTACCTTTGCAATAAAAATGCACAGCAAGTGTATCATGAGTACGAAAACAACGTGTACTCAGTAAGTCGCTCGCCTAACCTCAGAGAGGTAGTGACGAGAGGTCGAATTAGACACTCACTAAGGTCCAACAAATTAATTTAACAGCATATGGTGAACACGGTAGGCATGTAAAGGTAGTAAAGCAGCAAATATATAGGACACTGAAATCCAAGTAATACTGGAAGTAAATAAACAGTCACTACTTCCTCATTTTCCCCCAAATATCTAAAATAAACAATTACTTCTTTATTTTTCCCCAAATATCTTACCATTTCAAAATCCATGAAAAACATTTAACAAATTAGAATGCGCATACGGGATAAGGACAATAGGCCTGAGCCATGAAAATAATCATAGATGTGCATTGCCGAGGGTCAAACGGTCTGAACCATAAGTGCACCTTTACCATAAAATAATCATATCTATGCACTGCCGAGGGTGGAACGGCCCGTACCATAAGTGCATTTTTCAATCCGCCATGGCGTATGGCCCGCTCCCATGAGGGTGGGGGAAATAACACTCTGCTTGCGAAATGTAAATTGTGAAGCGGTCACATGCAGTCATGCACAATCAACAGTCCACCCCGACTACGTCGGAAAAATAAATACTCAAGTAAATGACAGATTTCTCTTTTAAAAACCACAAAATAGTATTTAAATCCTTTTTCGATATTCACTTGCCAAGTGTTTATAATGTTCAATAATATAACCTTATCCGGAAATACAATTGCCCGCGAAGGAAATCAATTCTCTTTTTAAATGATTAAGAAAATAAACTCTAATCTTCCTTAGTATTCAATTTCGATTATATTAGCAGTCTAATATTACAGACAAGATCACAGGTACAACAGGTAAGGCATGCTAGTGGGTCCTAGGCTACCCGGACATGGCATAATAGTAGCTACGCACGGACTCCCTTCACGTCGTGCGTACGTAGCCCCCGCAGATAGTAACACCTACTTAATTGGTTCACCTAGGGGGACAATTCCCTCTCATAATGTTAGAAAGGAGACTTACCTCGCTCCGAACTCCTATAACCGGCTTCCAAGCCCTTCCGACGACTCGAATGGATGCACAACGCCCCAAAACTACCAAATAACGGGCAAAACAATGAAAATTCACTCTAATACTCGCAACAAATTCAACTTATATACTTTCCCAACTCCGCTCGGTGAATTGACCAAAATGTTCTCGGGCCCACGTGCCCGGAATCCAAAACTTCTCGAAGACATATTCTACCCATAGCTTTACTAGTTCAAATATACAATTTACTCTAAATTCCATGCTGAGATTCGTTGTTAAAATCCAATTACAAATTTCTAGGTTTCCTTAAAATTTTCCTACAAATTTTCATGTATAATTCCATGCAACAACCTTGTATTTAACTTAGAACATGAAAGAATTACTTACCTATCATTGCATGAAGAAAATCCTCTCTTTGAAGCCTCCCAAAATCGCCCATGCCAAGATGAAATAGTGAGGAAATGGCCAAAAATCATGGTTTTAAAACATTCTGCCCAGGCCATTTCTCGCACCTACGATCCAGCTCTCGCACCTGCGAGTCCGCAGGTGCGACCAAAATTCCGTACCTGCGGCTTTTCCTCAACTCCAGCCAAAAACGCACCTGCGCCCCATAGCTCGCATCAGCGATTTCGCAGGTGGGGAAATACCATCGCACCTGCGCCCCCAGCCAGACCACCACTTCTTCGCATCTGCGGCTCCGCACATGCGGCCAAATCCTCGCAGGTGCGGTCACACTAGATGACAGCAATTCCAGCTCCTCTTCTAACTTCAAATATTGATCCGTTAACCACCTGGAATCCACCCGAGGTCCTCGGGTCCCCGTCCAATTATACCAACATGTTCCAAAACATAATGCGGACTTGCTCAAGGCCTTAAATCACATCAAACAACATCGAAACCATGAATCGCACCCAAGTCCCAACTTTATGAACTTAGAAATTTCCAACTTCTACATCCGATACCGAAACCTATAAAATCACGTCCGATTGACCCTAAATTTTGCACACAAGTCATATTTGAAATTACGGACCTGCTCCAACTTCCGGAATCTCATTCCGACCCCGATATTAAAATTCCCACTTCCGGTCGGATATCTCAAAAACCTTCAAATTTCTATCTTTAGCCAAATGACTTCAAAATGACCTACGGACACCCGAATTCACTTCCGATCGAGCTCCCAACTCCAGAATCACCATACGGAGTTATTCCCATACTCGGAATCCCAAACGGACATCAATAACACTGAAATGTGCTTCAAGCAAAACTTAGGAAATTTTCTTCAAAATACTAACTTCCACAATATACGTCGAAACGCTCACGGGTTATCCAAAATCCGATACGGACATACGCCTAAGTCCGAAATCATCATACGAACCTGCTGGAGCCTTCAAATCCCGATTTGGAGGTCGTTTACTCAAAATTCCAATCTTAGTCAATTTCTCCAACTTAAGGCTTCTGAAATGAGAATTTCTTTCTAAACCAACTCTAAACTTCCTGAAATTCAATTCCGACCACACCTACAAGTCATAATACCTGAAACGAAGCTGCGCATGATCCCAAACTGCTGAACGGCGCGCTAGAGCTCAAAACAACCGGTCGGTTCGTTACATTATGCATTATGTTTCTTAGTGGGTAAGAAGTTATTATGCATATGGGGTGGCATTGAAAATATGGCTTTAACTTTCTGGAGGCTCTTAGCAAGGCGAGCACCAATTTGTTTAAGTGAGGGTACCTTTTTTTGGCCTCGCCTAGAGTTATACTAACATAATAGATAGGAAATTGCGTACCTTCCTCTTCCCTCACTATGACTCCACTTACCTCTACCTCGGATACCACTAAGTACATGTACAACTGCTCATCCGCCTTCGGAGTATGGTGCAAGGGTGGACTCGAAAGGTACCATTTGAGTTCTTCCAAGGCTTGTTGGCAGTCCCGGGTCCAATAAAGTTATTCTTCTTCTTCAATAGCGAGAAGAAATGGTGGATCTTATCGTATAACCTCGATATGAACTGGCCTAGGGCGGTTATGTGCCTGGTTAGCCTCTAAACTGTAATGACTCGATCGATCATTTTGATCTCTAGCGCGTCATTCAGTGGTTTGAGGCCTTGAGTAGCTTCATTTCAGGTATTATGACTTGCACGTTGTTGATACCCAATTTTTCCTCAAAATATTTTAAATTTGCATATATAGCTTAAAAATCATGTATCAATAGCAATTGATATTTTTCCACAGTTTCCCTATATTTGTATTAATCTATTCAGCATTGTATTGCCAATAAATAATTATAAAATTGCATTACAAATGATTTCAAAAGCATTTCTTGGTTTCATTAATTATTTTTGGTCCTATTAAGATCAAATTATTTCATAATTAAACCAAATTGGCACCTTTTGGCTATAATTGCAATAACTTTGCAATTATAGCCCAATCATACAATTTTATACTATTTTTTCTAGAAATTAATCATTTGTATTTTTAAAATACTAAGTAATAATTTTTAATTATTTTCTATGCATGAAATTCATATTTTATAATTAACAGCTATTTTTATAAATTGTTTTAATTAATTTACATTTGGTATTTAACAAATAGCCACTTTCATTTCATTTATAGTCTAATTAAACCAGACCCAAGTCTGATTAAAAACGGCCCAAATACCCCAGGCCCAATACATTATTCTACCTGACCCAATCCATTGTCTAATCTGGACTGTTGATCAATTTTAATCAATAGTCCAGATCTCCCCTTTCCTTAATTAACCCTAGAGACTACCCCCCCCCCTTCCCCTCTCATTTCTCTCTTTCACTCCATCGTTACACATCTCTCTCATCTCTCAAACTCTATCTGCTAAACTTAAGCTCTCACCGACCTTCGACTTGTCGGTAACTATGGTGGTCTCACCACCATCGCAGCCTCCATGGCTCCTTCCTACACCGGGTTATTGCTGCCTTGAGGTCCTCAAAGGAACCAGAAGGCGGTTCACTCACCTCCCATGATTTTCATGTCATTCTTAGGCCGTCCATGGCCGTCCGAGTAAGATCCTCCCATCTCCGGCTAGAACCTATGGTTTCTAAGCCGATTCTCTCTCTCTCTTTGGGTTCTCTCTTTGAAACCCTAATTTTAACGCTTGATTTCTTAGATCTACAATAGATCTGGGTATTCCGAGTTATTTTGCTGTTTTCCTTAAAATATTTTCCGATTTCTCTAAAACGACTCTTCATCTTCAAACTAGGGTTTCTTAACCCCTTTTCAAAATGGGGTTTCCTTCTGATTTTAGTATTATTCTATGATTTTCACTATGTTTAGACGTTTATTTAAGTTTTTTTTCCCCTTTTGTCTCACTTATTATGTTAAAACCCTAAGTTTCTTGGTCTTAATCAAGGGTTCTGAGTCGATTCTTGCTTACTTGTTTATCTGATTTATTAGCATGTCTATTAGTTATGAATTCATTCTGAGTTTTCTGTGATTTTACCCTATTTTGCTTATTAGGGTTTCTGATTTTTTACTTCTTCCGCCTATATCATGTTTATTCTGTCAATTCATACTATGCTTTATGTGAGTCCCTAATTTTGTATGATTTTACCCTATTTGGCCTATCAGGGTTTCTGATTTAGCCTGTTATGTGTTTATTTCGCTTGTTCTCATAAATTTGTGTTAATTTCTCCTAAATCAGTACTAGTTGCTATTTTTATATCTCTGTGATTGATCCTTCACTGATTTTTTGTGATATTCTCTATTGATTTTAACCTTTAAGATATTTTCTTACCTTAATCTGTGGTTGAGCATGCTGTCAACTAATTCTTAAGTATTTTCCTTAATTAGAATATGTTGAACCTAGCCTCTATTACATGTTCTATACTTATGCTATGCTGAAACTATTTCCTTGTGTGTTATATTCAGCCTTATATGATTTCCTTCCTTATTTATTATCTGCATATTACCGTTTGAAGCTAACTCCTTAATTAAAGGGAGTACTTATACTTATTTGATTCTAATTGGTACATAGTTCCATAATTACTGCTTAACTATGATTCTTGCCTTATTTTCTACCTAGTCTTAAACTATATATACACTGCTTTTTCATTTAAATACACGGACACATTGCTCAAAACTCTCTCGTATACACAAATACCCTCTTATGCTCTCCTTCTGGTTACTTGCTATTATCAGCCAGCTGCAAGCCAAGGTTGATTATTCTACCCCCTTACCCTTCATTCTGTGTTTGTTATCTCCTATACTGGTATGTCCTAATTTCAGTTTAAGTTTCAAAAATAATATGTTTCTTTTAGTACTTCAATTCATCATGTTTCTAATATGTTTTTACCTATGGTTTTGCTATGATGTCTGCACTTGACATGCTTACACTATTGTTCACTTAGCATGTTATGTACTCTCCTCCCTTAGACTCAGCATGCTTATGAAATGCTATCCCCTTTTTAGTATACCTCAATATGATTCTGCCTTACTTATGCTTCTCTGATTATTGGCATGAAATTTTCTGTGGCAAAATAATTTGTACCTTATGTTATTTGGTTCTGAGTAATCCTAAAGTATATGTTATATCTTTGATCCCTGGATGCACCCTAGCATATTGTTGATTTTGTACTTAAGTGTTCCTGGAACTATGTTCTTACCTATGTGCCTTATGTGTCCTCAATCCCCCATTAGCCATGTTTGATGTTGTTGAACCTGCCTTGGTTCTGTGTTCTTTGGTTGTGTAAACCTATTTTGGGTTCTATGTCTGGACTGTTGCTTGCTTCTCTACTTTCTTCTCAAAAACTTTTTTACTACATAACTCTGTAGTTCTTTACAAAATCTTTCAAACAAGTCTATTTTCAAACTATTTTCCTACTCAATCTTTTCAAAACTATGTCAAGCACTCTCACTCTACTCTAAGATATTTAAGTTCTACCCCTCTAACGTGCGACTGCTTAGGGATCCCTCTAAACTCTGATGCATTAGAGCTGGCCCTTCCACACTGCACTTACTCCATTATGGTTATGAAATATGGGTGTGAGCACTGCCCGGGATCCCTTGAGGTCCTTAGGGAACTCTGACACACCCGGATATGAGAAAGGCTATGAAACATTTGTGCACTTGAGGTTCTGGAAGTCGGGGCCAGTTTTCAGGCTCTCTATAGTTTAACTTCTTCTTTTCCTTTATTTATTTACGTAATTTATTCAGCTGGTCAGTAAATTTATTTGTAAATGAATATTGGGGATGGCTAGTGAAATGGGAGGGGATAGACATATAATTTTATCAATGCCCCTGGGTAGAAACCATGCCTTAAGCTTTACATTTCCTATATCTACATTAGAATCCACGTTAGGATCAACATCCAAACATGCATTAGATATCATGTCTTTAAGGCTTTTTGATGTTTACTGCTTTAACATACAATATACCTCAATTTATGCTTGTGCCTACCACTTAGAAATCCTGCTCCTTAGGCAATAAAATTAATACTCCTGTGCATTCATGAATCATACTTAACAACTCTGTAATTCTCTATGCATTTTAGAAATCATGCTTTGGTAATCCTGTGCATCCTGAAATTATATCCTAGCCACCATGCATTCACGTGTGCATACTAGATACCATGCTCTAGGATTTCCTTTACACTTACTTAACTACGCCTAGTTTAAACTGCTGATTCATGAAAAGGTTTAAAATAACCTCGCATTGATTATCATGTCTGTTCTTAATAGAAATTGGTAACTATCTCTGCATTCTCAGATTTACATCACTTAGAACAACATGTTTTAGGTAAAACAACCTCTGAACTGTTTAATAATTCTGGTAGTCACTATGCACAACCCCACGCCTAAGCAAGCCTTAGGTAATCAATATCTTAAAAATAAATATTGTTTTGATTGTGTTTGCTGCCTAAGGGCTAACCATTTTTTTTAAAACCAGTAGGCAAGCTGATTAGCTCCTTGCTATTGAGTTTATAAACAAGTTGCATACTTCTGTGTATTGATATTCACTTAGATATCCTGTCTTAGGATTCTGTCTAATAAAACTGCCTCTTGTTTTGTGTTTGAGACGTGTTGTTTATGTGCAATATCTATGGAGGTAAATCTGAGCCTTTTAAACTGCTTTTCCCGCATTTATTTGTAAAGTCCTACTTGTTCTTGTCTGTCGCCTAGAATTTTATCCTTTTAACCTTAGGGACATTTTTCTAGAATTGCCTATATTTAGAGGTCCTAAATTCCTCCATGGCCATTAAGAAGGGATGGGTAACAGCACGCATAGAGGTCGTTAAATAAACTCGTTTAATAACTTCTAAGGAGTGGGAAAGGGTATACATGAATATGATATCCAGTGCGCTAATGCCACGAGTAGCCCCTCTTTTGATGAGTGATTACCGGGCATTGTACTGATGTGATCCTATAGGATAAATAACCTAGGACTCCCTATCCCTTACACATGTGTTCTTAGATTGTAAAACCTCCAGAATTTTGTATATGTGTTAATACTTTAAATATTTTAAACTTAAGCACATATGTGTGCTTGGACTGCAAATCTTCTCAAAACCTTCATCTATTTACCTATGTGTTTATCGCTTATATGCTATCTGTTCACAAAGTTTGTTTAGGTCGGGAACCACAGTTGTGGACTTTGAGGGGTGCCTAACACATTCCCCTTGAAGTAATTTCTAGCCCTTACCCTATCTCTGGTTATCTAATATGTGTTTGTAAATAACCTTTAGTAGGTGCGCTAACACACCTTAACTCGTTAGGTGGCGACTCTTCAATTCCTTACCCCTTTCCCAAAAGGAAACGAGTTGTCCCAATAATGTCAACTATCCTGACCGATCCGAAAGGGGAGGAAAGAGGGGGGCGCGACAGCATGGCGACTCTGCTGGGGATTATCCTAGGCTTTTACCATTCTCTAAGCTGTTTTGTGAACTTGTGTTTAATTTGTTAAAACTTGCGACCTTCCCTCCCCCCCTTTATGTGCCATTAATTGTTTATCTCTTTCAAGTATTTATTCTTTTCAGAATCAAAACTGACATGTTTCTTTTGTTTTCCTTTGTAACTGCATTTTCAATTATAATTGTTGTATTTACTGCTTTCATAACGTGAAAATACATGACAACATGCTTTTATTGCTCATCTATAGTTGCGTAAATCATACTCAACATCATATTACACTCATGCCTATACAAATCCTATAGCAACGCTTGATGAGTGTTTGCTCCCTTCCATTTTATATCACCCCTAAATTCGGAAAGGCTTATTTGCGGTAAAACTAGTCGATCAGGGGTGCAGTCGACGGTTTTGTGCCTTTCCACCTCAAGTTGTCCGCTTGAGAGTACCAGTCAAAAACCTTTTTAGAAACCTTACTCTATTATATTGTGCATGCATCATGGTCAAACCTATCGGGGTTAATGTGTCGTCCGCACGATAACCCTTTAAGACGGCCTTATCAAAAAGTCCACCAGGTTTTTTATAATCCCGAACGGATGTAGTCACGTTCTGTGCATTTATTTGGAGAACTAAATGCATGCATGCTAATCATAAGTGTATAAATAGTCGAGTATGGCGGGGGTAAGGTTCTAACCTTATCTATTTTGCAGAAAATGAGGCATGAAGTCCCCAGGTTAAGCATGGTCCAAAGAATACCACCACTATTGTTGGATTGGTGGGAAGACCTCTCGCCCAGTGACAAAGACCATGTGAAGAGGGTCCTCGGGAACTTACCCTCTTTACTGGATATTCAACCAAACAACATGTTGATCGAAGCGTCCACTATTTTATGGGATAGAGAAAGGTCTGCGTTCCATTTTGGCAACATAGAAATGACCCCTCTCTTTGAGGAGATAGGGGGCTTTGCGGGATTACCTTGGGACAGTCCGGTTTGTTGGTACCGGAGAACCGTGCCACTAAGGGGTTCCTGAAAATGATGGGTTTGAAGAAGAACGATGGTTTAGAGTGCCTGACATAGCCCTACATACATTTTGATTATCTCTGTGAACGATACGGCCATAGCAAATCCTATCGTATCTTCCAAGATGAGTTCTCCATTACTTCCTTGGGTCATATTCACCGCAGGGTTTTTGTGTTCGTCGTTTGCTTCCTAGGTCTGATGGTGTTTCCAAGCAAAGGAGACCGTATTCACTAGACTGGCTATGGTAGCCAAAACCTTAATGGAAGGGATCGAAGGGGAAACATATACCATTGTCCCTATGATCATAGCAGACATATACCGAGCCTTGGACCACTGCCAAAAGAGGGCCAAACACTTTAAGGGTTGAAATCTTCTATTACAGGTTTGGTTATTAGAGCATCTCCAGAGAGGCCCTCGTCAGAAATTTCCACGAAGGGTGTGGAATGATCATATAGCCTTCCACCACCCTAAGAGGATGACCTACATCCCTGATAGGTTTTCTCAACCAGAAAATGCTACAGAATGGGGCAGTTTTTTGATAATTTGACCGAGGACCAGGTTCAATGGATGTTCGAATGGTTCCCTACCAGTGAATTCATCACCAGGTCGAGGGACGCTCCGCAACTGGTGATGATTGGTTTGAGGGGCATATATCCCTATGTTCCCATCAGGGTCATGAGACAGGCGGGTAGAAAGCAAGTTATACCGCGAGTCTCCAAAATGAGTCATTACAGGGCAGATTTTTAGGGCGATGATATCCCGTACAAATGTGAAGCTCAGCATCTGTGGCATCTCAAGGTTATTGTAGAAAAGGACACCATCGAGCCTGACAGATACCACGCAGGGCATGTATGCTTTTACCTATCATGGTTGGAAGACGGCATAGCAGGGATAGTTGAGCCAGGCATCAGCAGAAACAGGGTCATAGACGAAGCGGCTGGGGATCAGGTGAAATACAATAATCTGCGCAAAAGGGTTCGTGAGTCCAAGGCCGAGCATCTAGATCAACACAAGACTAATATGGAACTGATGAATGAGTGGAAGGAAAGGGCCATCAAATCTAGTGAAAGGTTGGATATTTGGAGCAGGGTCTGATGGAGCTAGAAGAAAAGACAAGAAAAAAGGTCGTCGACTGCCAGAATGCTGAGGGAATGAAGGAGGGCATCTAGCAAGGGTATACCTGCTGTTCAGCATGCACGACCTGGGGAACCTGATTGACAGAACCAAGAAGACCAAGCCTGGGGAAGGTCCTTCGGGGACTAAGTAGTCTAGGTTTCCTTTTCATTGCTTTTACCAATGTAATAAGGCCAAGTGACATTAGTGACTTTATTTCGTGCTCATTATTTTAGTGTCGTTTTGGACTCGTCTATTTTACATTAATGAAATGAGGCATTTTTGCATCTAAGTTCTCCAAAATCAACTTGTCTCTAGGCCTATATCTGGCACAATGAGGCCCCCCAAATTAGGACACGATTTTATTCCTGCACTATGTGTTTAAATACTGCAATATTTTCTCATGATCCTCACTGACTTGGCTACCTTTTGTTTTTTTTTTTTTTGTTTCTTTTGATTATTACCTCCCCAAAGGTTGGTTCATGCATTCTGGCATCATCATCATATCACACAAGATCCAGGGGGCCCTCCACCTCCTCCTCCTCCTAGTCCACTTAAAGCAAAGGCAAAGGCAAAATGGAAGATTGGGGCAACATCAGACAGGAAAGCACAACGCCAGTGGAATGAACAGAAGCTCTTGAAAATCAAGGTACTCAGGTTCAGAATGATGCTATGTCACAACTCGAGCAAAGGTTGTTGAAACTCCAATGGGAGCTTGAGCATGTCCGGAACTTGGCAAATTTATCCTTCTCACTCAGTGTCCAAGATGTCATACCTCCTCAGAACACCCCAAACAAAACATAACCCTCCCACAACTCATCATCATACAACTCCACCGAAAAAACAAATTATCCCACCACAGCACCAGCACAACACTTTCCACGCTCCAAGAAATACCCCGCTAATTATCCCTGAACCATAAGACTCCACAAGTGACCACCTCTATGCTCAAACACCAGGTCATCAGAACAACCCCATATACGTTGAGACTCTACCTTAATCCACCCAACATATTGCTTACACACCTGAATCCAGTGAGAAGGATATGCTCATTAAGAATTTGGCCGAGGAACTCAAGAAGCTGACTAGTCGATTTCAGGGCGTTGAAGGAAGCGAGGGAGTCGAAGGGTTGAACTACGAAGATCTCTTCATACAGACCGATGTTGGACTACCGGAGGTCTACAGACCTCCTAAGTTCGAAATGTTCGATGGTACAGGTGATCCCAGGGTCCATATGAGGACCTATTGTGATAAATTGGTTGGAGTAGGAAGAGACGAGAAGATTCTCATGAAATTTTTCATGAGGAGCCTCACAGGAGATGCTTTATATTGGTACATCAGCCAAAACCCTAAGAAGTGGTCCGACTGGGTAAGTATGGTGGCATCAAACTTCATGGACCGATTCAAGTTCAATACGGAGAACGCTCCAGACGTGTTCTACATCCAGAACCTTAAAATGAAGCCCACCGAAACTTTTCGCAAGTATGCCGCTTGTTGGAGATCTGAAGCAGCCAAGGTCAGGCCTGCCCTAGAGGAATAACAAATGAACAAATTCTTCATCCGGGCACAAGACCCGCAGTATTATGAGAGGTTAATGGTGATTGAAAACCATAAATTCTCTGACATCATCAAGCTGGGTGAGAGAATTAAAGAAGGTATTAAGAGTGGAATGTTCACTAACTTTGAGGCCCTACAATCCACCAACAAAGCCTTGCAGTCTGGTGGTATATCCAAGAAGAAAGATGCAGGAACGGTAATGGTTGCACAGGGACCCAAATCCCCGTTGGTATACAGGCTACTCACCTATCAAGCACCCTCCCCTACCTATCAGTCAGCACCTCCACCAACATATCAGCCATCTCCACCATCTACATATCAGCCTACTTCCCCAGATATTCCCAACCATCTCCTGTTTACCATACCTACAACTCTCAGCCATCTCACTTCCAATTACCCCCCTACTCGCCAAAATTTCTCGAGACCTCGACCCAACTTTGATTGCAGACCTCCTAAACAATACACTTACATTACTGAACCTATCGACCAGCTGTATGAAAGATTAAAAGTTGCTGGTTATGTCACTCTTATCCCTGCTATAACCCCTGAAAATCCATGCCAAATGGGTCAATCCAAACAAGACATGTGCATACCATTCCGGCATGAAAGGGCATACAATTGATGAATGTCGCTCATTAAAGGATAAGATCCAGTATATGATTGATAACAAGGTCATCCAGGCAAAAGAAGTTGATCCCAATGTTCACAGCAATCCGCTTCCAGACCATAGGGGTGTCAACATGATAGAGATAGAAGAAGATCAGGACCTAGAGGGGTCGATCGGGTTAATATAGAAGGTGATGACCCAGAGAAGCCAGCAGTCACCCTTAATCCCATCATAGTCCAGATTTAGCTATCCGGAGATGTCGAGGTAACTGCGTCACTCCCATTCAAGTTTGAAACGGAACCACCTGCAAACACGCATTTGCCGTTCGAGATTGAAGTTATGTCGCCTGCTAAGGCACATATTCCATTTGAAGTGAAAGTAGCTGCACCAATCACAGGGACTGTGTCAACCACGCCACCTTTCAACGACTAGGTTGTACCTTGGGACTACATGGCTGAAGCAAAGAGGAAAGGTAAAGTCAAGATAGAAGAAGCTGGTGCTGCACAGGGGATGACAAGGACAGGCAGGGTCTATACACCTGAACACTTGGCAAAGTCGAGCAAGAAGGCTTCCAACAAACCACCCGTCATTGAGATAGGCCCAGATGATCTTTGGAGGAAGGTGCAGGCCAGGGAATACTCAGTCACCGATCAGCCAAACAAAACTCCAGTCCAGATATCCATTCTGTCATTGCTGCAAAATTCAGAGACACGCAGGAATGCTTTGATGAAAGTGTTGAACGAAGCATATGTGCCAAATAACATAACTATGTGGAGAAATGGCCAATATGGTAGGTCAAGTACTGGAGAGTTACAATATCACTTTCAACGAGGACGAGTTGCCTCCTGAAGGGCTAAGTCATAACAAAGCACAACACATCACTGTGCAATGTGAGGACTACTTCATCACCAGGATTCTGATCGACGGCGGACAAGCCTCAACATCTGTCTGTTGACAACACTCAAGAAATTATGCAAAGTTGCACGAGATCAAATAAGGATCTATGAATGTAAAGGCTTTCGACGGTTCTCAGAGGTCTACCATCGGCGAAATCAGTCTTTGTCTGCAGATGAGACCTACACGGTTCGAAATTGAATTTTAGGTGATAGACATATCGACATCCTATAATCTGTTGTTGGGACGTCCATGGATACATGCCGCTGGGGCTGTAGCATCAACATTGCATCAGGTGGTAAAATTTGAATGGAACCACCAGGAAGTGATCATCCATGGAGACGGAAGCAATCCTATCTATGTTCACCATACCATCCTGGTGATTAAAGGTAGAAGAAGGTTGGTTGGAGAAACCTACCACCACATTGAACGGATCAATGCAGTAGACAAAGATAAATGGTGGGATAGTAAGATCGAGAGCATACTGAATTGGAGTGGATACGAGCCTGGCAGAGGACTCGGTAAGAATCTTCAGGGGATTTCCAAACCAATACAGTTGAAGCACCATGGCACCACTTTTGGGCTGGGATACAAATACACATGTCAAGATTACGAGAACTGGTCTCCACCATGGCGCGGTCCTTACTATCCATTGGAAAAGACGATACCGCATTTGGAGCAGACCTTCCAGCAAGCCGACATAATATGGGGGTCAAAGGAGGAAGAAGCATTGGAAGCTTTGAAAGATTTATTCCTGGAAGATGGTGACATGGGCTGCTGTGTTATTGTTGAGGAGGAGGAAGAGGAAGGCCCTACCATCCAAGCTGTGAGCAAGGGATCGTTTCTCAGAATTGGATTGTCAGCCCATCCAAGGACCGACGAGTCCCGGGCTAGCAAGGCTAAACAAGCATTGATTATTTCATTTTTGCTAATGATTTCCTTTTCCGCATTTCCATTTTTTACATTTTCCAATAAAATCTCCAATGTTCCAAAACATTCAAAAATCACTTTTATGTTTAAACGAATCTCTGTTCATTTACTATCATTTTCTCTCATTATTTATCTTACAACATTACTATTTTCTGTCTTGATGAACCAATGACTGTGACATGCAATGAGACAACGCAACAAAAGGACAGTAATTCAGAAGAAGAAGATACCATACCCGATGAAATTATCAGAGAAGTTGAGGAATTTGAAAATAGACCTATGTCCAATCTGGACGAAACCGAGATAGTCAACCTGGGAGATTCAGAAACTGTCAAGGAAACTCTCATCATCATTCATCTATCACCGTAAGAGAAAGTGGAATACACACAATTCTTGAAAGAGTATGAAGACATATTTGCATGGTCGTACAATGACATGACTGGTCTAAGTACATCCATTGTGTCTCACAAGTTACCAACCAATCCAATGTGCCCGCCGGTAAAGCAGAAGCTCAGAAAATTCAAGCCTGATATGAGTCTGAAAATCAAAGAGGAAGTTACCAAGAAAATCAACGCCAAGGTTCTTAGGGTAGTTGAATATCCGACATAGTTAGCCAACATCGTGCCAGTAACCAAGAAATATGGAAAGGTCAGAGTTTGTGTCGACTACCGGGATCTAAACCCTGCAAAGTGTGCGTTAGGAGTTCCTGCTGGGAAATTGCTTGGGTTCATCGTCAGCCGCCGAGGAATAGAATTGGATCCATCAAAGGTCAAAGCCATCCAAAAATTGCCACCGCCAAAGAACAAAAAAGATGTGATAAGTTTCCTGGGACGCCTTAACTACATCAGCCGATTCATAGCCCAGTCCACGGTTATAGGTGAACCGATCTTCAAGATGCTGAAGAAATATGCTACGACCGAATAGACCGAGGATTGTCAAAAGGCTTTCGACAGAATCAAGGAATACTTGTCAACATCACCAGTCTTGGTCCCGCCAGAGCCATGTAGACCCTTGCTACTCTACCTTGCGGTATTAGATGGAGCTTTTGGCTGCGTTCTGGGGCAGCACGACGAGACAGGAAGAAAGGAACAGGCTATTTATTATCTGAGTAAGAATTTCACTCCATATGAGGTACGGTATTCTCTACTAGTACATACCTGTTGTACTCTAACCTGGGTAACCCAGAAGCTGAGGCATTACTTTTGTGCCTACACAACGTATCTCATATCAAGGATGGATCCCTTGAAATATATCTTTCAGAAGCCCATGCCCACTGGAAAACTAGCCAAATGGCAAATCCTGCTGAGTGAGTTCGACATTATCTATGTGACTCAGAAAGCGGTCAAGGGGCAAGCACTGGCAGATCATCTTGCCAAGAATCCCATGGGAGGAGAATACGAACCCCTGAAAAATGTATTTTCCCGATGAAGAAGCGCCATTCATAGGGGAAGACAGTGCAGAATCCTATGACGGGTTGAGAATGTTCTTCGACGGAGCAGCCAATTTCAAAGGAGTCAGCATTAGAGATGTACTGATATCGAAAACAGGTCAACACTATCTGGTATCTGCCAAACTTATGTTTCCCTGTACCAACAATATGGCAGAATATGAGGCCTACATCTTAGGGCTCAATATGTCCATTGACATGAATATCCAGGAGTTGCTAGTAATTGGTGACTCAGATCTGCTGAAACACCAAGTACAAGGAGAATGGGCTACCAAGAATTCCAAGATATTGCCATATCTGCACCATGTGAAGGAATTGAGGAAAAGGTTCACAAAGACAGAATTTCGGCACGTCCCCAGAATTCAGAACGAGTTTGTTGATGCATTGGCCACTCTATCATCCATGATACAGCACCCAGATATTGATCCTATTCCAGTAAAGATCCATAGCCAACCAGCATATTGTGCCCACATTGAAGAAGAAGAAGAAGAATACGGGAGACCATGGTTCCACGACATCAGGGAATATTTGTCAAAGGGAGACTACCCAGAGCTTGCGAATCACACTCAGAAACGCACGCTCCGGAGATTGTCCAATAATTTCTTTCTCAACGGAGGAAACCTGGACAGGAGGACTCCTGACTTGGGATTATTAAGATGTGTCGATGCAAAGGAAACCTCCAGACTACTTGAAGAGACACATGATGGGACCTGTGGCCCACACATGAATGGTTTTGTCTTAACAAAGAAAATACTCAAAGTCGGTTACTTCTAGATGACCATGGAAACGGACTGCATCCAATATGTCCGGAAATGCTATCAATGTCAGGTACATGCAGATATGATAAAGGTACCCCCAAATGAGCTCAATGCAACAAGCTCACCTTGGCCGTTCGTCGCCTGGGGAATGGACGTTATTGGACCAATCGAGCCCACAGCCTCAAATGGACACAGGTTCATCCTAGTAGCTATTGATTACTTCACCAAATGGGTCGAAGCGGCATCATACAAAGCAGTGACTAAGAAAGTCATGGCAGACTTTGTCTGTGACCGTATCATTTGTCGGTTCGGGGTTTCGGAGTTAATCATCACCGACAACGGCTCCAATCTCAACAGTGATCTGATGAAAGCCATGTGCGAGACTTTCAAAATCAAGCACAAGAATTTCACAGCCTATACACCACAAATGAATGGAGCTGAGGAAGACGCCAACAAGAACATCAAAAAGATATTGAGAAAGATGATAGAAAAGCACAAACAGTGGCATGAAAAATTATCATTCTCCTTACCGAGATACCACACCACAGTCCGCACATCAACCGGGGCAACTCCTTATTTACTGGTTTATGGTACGGAAGTTGTTATCCCTACCAAAGTGGAGATTCCTTCCTTAAGAATCATACAAGAAGCTGAGCTCAACGACGCAGAATGGATCAAAGGCCGCTACGAGCAGTTGGCCCTCATAGATGGGAAAATGATGAATGCAATATGTCATGGTCAACTTTATAAGAATAGAATGTCCAGAGCCTTCAACAAGAGAGTCAAGACAAGACAGTTCACACCGAGGCAGTTGGTGTTAAAGAAGATCTTTCCACATCAAGACGAATTCAAAGGGAAATTTTCTCCCAACTAGCAAGGCCCGTATATGGTTCACTGAGTATTGACAGGAGGAGCTCTCATACTTGCAGAAATGGACGGAGAAGTTTGGCCAAAGACAATCAATTCAGATGCAGTCAAGCGATATTATGTGTAACTCTATGCTTTTCTTCAAGGATGTAAATTGAACTAAGCCTTACCTGATTCCCGTTTAAGAGGGGATATGTAGGCAGCCCTATGGATTCGGTCATAATTCAATAAAAATCTCATTTCCCCCGCAATTGGAAACTGGGCCAGAATTTTGAGAAGGACCATCAAAATTCTGAAGCAAGTTCAGCTGATCGCAACATGTACAACGGTCAGAATCGTCAACCATCTAACTGGGGCAGAAGTTTGAGGAGGACCCTCAAAATTCAGTAGCATGAGGTTGCAACGTCTGGAACCGTGTCACGGCATCGGTTCAATTAAATTTCTTAAAACATATTTTATATTATGTCTTTGCAAAATCATGCATATATTTTCCAAATATAGCTCTGTTTAGCCAAACGCTACCCCGATGACACAAACAGAATCATCAGACCAAGCAGAGCGAAGCAAGTAAAGCTAGTGGAGATACGAACCAACTTTTCCCACCTACAGATCTCACGATTTTCTTTGGATGTAGGAATAAAAAACAAACAGGTTTCGAAGTCACAAACTCCAACACAGTCGCAAAAGCAAAGTTTACTATCACCACAAAAGGGCGAACATGCTCCATAGTCACATTTCTCGCAACAATCGCAATACCACAACCTATTAACAGCTAAGAAATTCTACTAGCATTTGCTGTTTGTTCCTATTTGCATAAGGCTAATCATCCGCCTTCCGTCTGCATAAGGCTGAGCTCTTCCTTCATTTGCATGAGACTAAGCTCTGTCTCCATTTTTTCACGAGGTTAAGATCTACCTCCCATTTGCATAAGGCTAATCATTTGCCTCATATTTGCATAAGGCTAATCATCTGCCTTCCATCTGCATAAGGCTAAGATCTGCCTTCATTTGCATGAGAATAAGCTCTGTCTCCATTTTTGCACGAGGTTAAGCTCTACCTCCCATTTGCATAAGGCTAATTGTTGTCTTCCTATCTGCATGAGGCTAAGCTCTGCCTCCAATTTACTTTTTCATCGAGACTAAGCATTGTCTCTCAAGCACAGTTTACTTCGCTTCTCTTTCGGGATAAGCTCTACCCTTCAACTCACAAGAGTAAGCTCTGTCTTGTCAAGCATCATATTATATCATGGGCTGAAATATCACCAAACTGTCCTAGGGCGTCATAGTTTGGAGGCACCATCTTCATGGCCCGAGAACGTTATGTCATGGCCTGAGGATCTCTCTCAATTTTTCATATCATTATTCAAAGGCGTCATCGTTTGGAGGCACCATCTTCATGGCCCGAGAACATCATTTCAGGGCCTGCGAATCCTTCATCAAACAATTCATGGCCCAGGACATCATGGTCTGAGGACGTCATCCCTAATCGTCTGAAGACAACATTCATAGTCCAACGGGAGCTTGCATCATGTTTAAATTTACGCACAGTATATGCTTGTATTGCTTTTATTTGTAGGTAACCCGACAAGCGACGGCTACCCCGCAGGAGCGATCCCGCTCCAGTTCTCCCAGCCATATCAAACCTAACCTCTTCCGTAGAACCGTTCATTCATCTAGCCCCCTAGATGTTGCGTCTGTTATTGTGATGATTCACCGGTATACTTCGCTGATGGATCCGGAACTACATACGGCCTGATTCATGTAAAAAGAGGGCTATGTAGGCAGCTCAGAAGCCAGGGTGCGGCCTAAATCTCTCCAAACCGTTTCGCTCGGTCAAAATTGGCCATCATGTCTTTACCCGACAAACTCTTTCATCTTTTCCGGGTAAAGAGCGACAGGTGTTGATACCCAATTTTTCCTCAAAATATTTTAAATTTGCATATATAGCTTCAAAATCATGTATCAGTAGCAATTGATATTTTTCCACAATTTCCCTATATTTGTATTAATTTATCCAGCATTTTATTGCCAATAAATAAGTATAAAATTGTATTACAAATGATTTTAAAATCATTTCTTGGTTTCATTAATTATATTTGGTCCTATTAATACCAAATTATTTCATAATTAGCCAAGTTGGCACCTTTTGGATATAATTGTAATAACTTTGCAATTATAGCCCAATCATACGATTTTATACTATTTTTATCCAAAAATTTNGTCCAGATCTCCCTTTTCCTTAATTAACCCTAGAGACTACCCCCCCCCCCCTTCCCCTCTCATTTCTCTCTTTCACTCCGGCGTTACACATCTCTCTCATCTCTCAAACTCTCTCTGCTAAACCTAAGCTCTCACCGGCTTTCGACTTGTCGGTAACTATGGTGGTCTCACCATCATCGCAGCCTCCATGGCTCCTTCCTACACCGGGTTATTGCTGCCTTGAAGTCCTCAAAGGAACCAGAAGGCGGTTCACTCACCTCCCACGGTTTTCATGTCATTCTCAGGCCGTCCATGGCCGTCCGAGTAAGATCCTCCAATCTCCGGCTAGAACTTGTGATTTCTAAGTCAATTCTCTCTCTCTCTTTGGGTTCTCTCTCTGAAACCCTAATTTTAACGCTTGAATTCTTAGATCTGCAATAGATCTGGGTATATTCTGAGTTATTTTGTTCTTTTCCTTAAAAGATTTTTCGATTTCTCTAAAACGACTCTTCATCTTCAAACTAGGTTTCTTTACCCCTTTTCAAAATGGGTTTTCCTTCAGATTTTAGTATTATTCTATGATTTTCACTATGTTTAAACGTTTATTTAAGTTTTTTCCCCTTTTGTCTGACTTATTATGTTAAAACCCTAAGTTTTTTGGTCTTAATCATGGGTTCTGAGTTTGTTCTTGCTCACCTGTTCATCTGATTTATTAGCATGTCTGTTAGTTATGAATTCATTCTGATTTTTTTGTGATTTTACCCTATTTTGCTTATTAGGGTTTATGATTCTTTACTTCTTCTGTCTATATTATGTTTATTCTGTCAATTCGTACTATGCTCTATGTGAATCCCTAATTTTGTATGATTTTACCCTATTTGGACTATTAGGATTTCTGATTTTGCCTATTATGTGTTTATTCTGCTTGTTCTCATAAATTTGTGCTAATTCTCCTAAATCAGTACTAGTTGCTATTTTTGAATCTTTGAATCTTTGAATCTCTGTGATTGATCCTTCACTGATTTTTTGTGATATTCTCTACTGATTTTAACCTTTAAGATATTTTCTTACCTTAATCTATGGTCGAGCATGCTGTCAACTGATTCTTAAGTATTATCCTTAATTATAATATGTTGAACCTAGCCTCTATTACATGTTCTATACTTATGTTATGCTAAAACTATTTCCTTATGTGTTATATTCAGCCTTATATGATTTCCTTCCTTATTTATTATCTGCATATTACCGTTTGAAGCTAACTCCTTAATTAAAGAGAGTACTTATACTGATTTGATTCTAATTGATACATAGTTCCATAATTACTGCTTAACTATAATTCTTGCCTTATTTTCTACCTAGTCTTAAACTATATATACACTGCTTTTTCATTCAAACACACGGACACATTGCTCTAAACTCTCTCGTATACACAAATACTCTATTATGCTCTCCTTCTGGTTACTTGCTATTATCAACCGGCTGCAAGCCAAGGCTGATTATTCTACCCCCTTAGTCTTCATTCTGTGTTTGCTATCTCCTATACCGGTATGTCCTAATTTCAGTTTAAGTTTCAAAAACAATATGTTTCTTTTAGTACTTCAATTCATCATGTTTCTAATATGTTTTTACCTATGGTTTTGCTGTGATGTCTGCACTTGAACTTCTTTCAATGTTATTCACTTAGCATGTTATGTACTCCCCTCCCTTAGACTCAGCATGCTTATGAAATGCTATCCCCCTTTTAATATTATACCTCAATATGATTCCGCCTTACTTATGCTTCTCTGATTATTGGCATGAACTTTTCTGTGGCAAAACAATTTGTACCTTATGTTATTCGGTTCTGAGTGATCCTAAAGTTTATGTTATATCCTTGATCCCTGGATGCCCCATATCATATTGTTGATTTTTTACATAAGTGTTCCTGGAACTATGTTCTTACCTATGTGCCTTGTGTGTCCCCAATCCCCCATTACCCCTGTTTGGTGTTGTTGAACCTGCCTTGGTTCTCTGTTCTTTGGCTGTATGAACCTGTTTTGGGTGCTATGTTTGGATTGTTGCTTGCTACTCTACTTTCTTCTTAAAAACTGTTTTACTACATAACTCTGTAGTTTTTTACAAAATCTTTCAAACAAGTCTCTTTTCAAACTGTTATCCTACTCAATCTTTTCAAAACTATGTCAAGCACTCTCACTCTACTCTTAGATATTTAAGTTCTGCCCCTCTCTGCGACTGCTTAGGGATCCCTATGAGATCCCTCTGAACTCTGATGCAGAGATGGCCCTTCCATACTGCACTTACTCCATTATGGTTATGAAATCTGGGTGTGAGCACTGCCCGGGATCCCTTGAGGTCCTTAGGGAACTCTGACACACCCGGATATCAGAAAGGCTATGAAACATTTGGGCACTTGAGGTTCTGGAAGTCTGGGCAGGTTTTCAGGCTCTCTATAGTTTAACTTCTTCTTTTCCTTTATCTATTTACGTAATTTATCCAGCTGGTCTATAATATTTATTTGTAAATGAATATTGGGGATGGCTAGTGAAATGGGAGGGGAAAGCCATATAATTTCATCAATGCCACTGGGTAGAAACCATGTCTTAAGCTTTACATTTCCTATATCTGCATTAGAATCCATGCTTAGGATCAACATGCCAAACATGCATTAGATATCATGTCTTTAAGGCTTTTTCATGTTTACTGCTTTAACATACAACATACCTCAATTTATGCTTGTGCCTACCACTTAGAAATCCTGCTCCTTAGGCGATAAAATTAATACTCCTGTGCATTCATGAATCATGCTTAACAACTCTGTAATTCTCTGTGCATTTTAGAAATCATGCTTTAGGAATCCTGTGCATCCTGAAATTATATCCTAGCCACCCTGCATTCACGTGTGCATACTAGATACCATGCTCTAGGATTTCGTTTACATTTACTTAACTACGCCTAGTTTAAACTGCTGATTCATGAAAAGGTATAAAATAACCTCGCATATGATTATCATGTATGTTCTTAATAGAAATTGGTAACTATATCTGCATTCTCAGATTTACATCACTTAGAACAACATGTTTTAGGTAAAACAACCTCTGAACTGTTTAATAATTCTTGTAGTCACTATGCACAACCCCACGCCTAACCAAGCCTTAGGTAATCAATCTCTTACAAATGAATATTGTTTTCATTGCGTTTGCTGCCTAAGGGCTAACAGGTTTTTTTTAAAACCAGTAGGCAAGCTGATTAGGTCCTTGCTATTGAGTTTATAAACAAGTTGCATACTTATGTGCATTGATATTCACTTAGATATCCTCTCTTAGGATTCTGTCTAATAAAACTGCCTCTTGTTTTGTGTTTGAGACGTGCTGTTTATGTGCAATATCTGTGGAGGTAAATTTGAGCCTTTTAAACTTCTTTTCCCGCATTTATTTGTAAAGTCCTACTTGTTCTTACCTGTCGCCTAGAATTTTATCCTTTTAACCTTAGGGACATTTTTCTAGAACTGCCTATATTTAGAGGTCCTAAATTCCTCCAGGGCCATTAAGAAGGGACGGGTAACAACACTCATAGAGGTCGTTAATAAACTCGCTTAATAACTACTAAGGGGTGGGAAAGGGTAGACATGGATATGATATCTGGTGCGCTAATGCCACGAGTATCCCCTCTTCTGAGGAGTGATTACCGAGCATTATACTGATGTGATCATATAAGATAAACAACCTAGCCCTCCCCCTCCATCCCTTCCACATGTATGTTTAGATTGTAAAACCTCCAGAACTTTGTATATGTGCTTAGACTTTAAATCTGTAAACTTAAGCACATATGTGTGCTTGGACTGCAAATCTTCTCAAAACCTTCATCTATTTACCTATGTGTTTATTACTTATATGCTATCTGTTCACAAAGTTTGTCTGGGTCGGGAACCATAGTTGTGGACTTCGAGGGGTGACTAACACCTTCCCCTTGAAGTAATTTCAAGCCCTTACCCTATTTCTAGTTATCTAATCTTTGTTTGTAAATATCCTTTAGTAGGTGCCCTAACGCACCTTAACTCGTTAGGTGGAGATTCTTCAATTCCTTACCCTTTTTCCAAAAGGAAACGAGTTGTCCCAACAATGTCGAATACCCTGACCAATCCGAAAGGGGAGGAAAGAGGGGGCGCGACACACGTGCGGACGGAATTGAATTTCGGGAAGTTCGGAGTTGATTTGGATGGAAAATTATCATTTCGGAAGCTTTAAGTTGGAAGAATTGACTAAAGTTTGAATTTTGAGTAAACGACCCCGGAATTGGGATTTGAAAGTTCTAACAGGTTTGTATGATATTTTGGACTTGGGCGTATGTCCGGATAGGGTTTTGGATGACACGAGAGCGTTCTGGCGCTTATTGTGGAAAGTTGGTATTTTGGAAAAATTTCATAAATTTAGGTTGAAGTGTATTTTCATGTTATAGATGTCTGTTTGGGATTACTAGCCTGGGAATATCTTTGTATGGTGATTCTGGTCTTAGGAGCATTTCAGGATGCGGATTTGAAGGTTCGTAGGTCATTTCGGGGTCATTTCGCGAAATTTGGAAATTTGAAGGTTTTTGGAAAGTTTGGCTGGGAGTGTACTTTTTGATATCGGGGTCTGATCTCAATTCCAGAAGTTGGAATAGGTCTGTGATATCACTTGGGACTTGTGTGCAAAATTTGAATTCGTTCCAGATTGATTTGATATGTTTTGACACAAGATATAGAGTTTGGGAATTTATAAGTTCGATCTTATGCATGATTCATGATTTTGATGTTGTTTGACGTGGTTTATGGCTTCGACTAAGTTCTTATTGTGTTTTGGGACTGGTTTGTGTAATTGGATGGGGTCCGGGGAGCCTCGGGTGTGTTTTGTATGTGTTTGGGTTGTGTCGCGCTCTTATTTGATGTTTCAACGTTGTTTCTTTGAGAATAAAGGGAAATATATTGAGAAAACAACCTTTGATTTGTGATTGTATTGAACCATGAGATCTTTATCATAATTAATGATCCATAGCAACAAGAATCGCCGAATTTCGATGTCGTATGAGAGAGTTATGCCTATTTATGTGTCAGACAAAATTGCTGGTTTCTGGTGCGAAGCTTTGTTCTTAGAAAAGCGAAGAAGTATTGATGGTTTGATCGTTCCACGCAAAAAAAATTCTCTTCTCGAATGCGAAGGTCTTCCGCTAAGGCGATGAAGAAAAATCATCTAGACATTGTTTTAAACCGAGAATTTTAGTATTTTGGGCATATCTTGAGTTCTAGAGGTCCGTTTGAGGTGATTTTCACGGCGTTGTTCTCGTATCAACAAGGGGGTAAATATATGACCTTTAATTTTATTTTTATCCATGATTATTTTCGTTGGTTATTATTTTTATCCATGTTTGGATTGTAGAAATTGGGAATTTGAGCCCCTAAGTTGAGAAATGGTAAATCCTTTATTTAATGTCAACTCATGGATGAAATTGGATTATTTTCTGTATATATACCATATGGGTTATGGTTAATATTTATATTCAAAAAAATTTGGAATTCGGCCACGTGGGCCTGAGCGTCGGCTTTATTAACTTTTCGAGTGGTGTTGGGGATTGTTATAAATTAATTTATTATGAGTATTAGAGTATATTTTTATTAGTTTGCACATTGTTTGACTAGTTTTGGAGCGACGACCATCAATTTGAGGTGTTAGCATTGGAGTCGGTTATGGAACTCCGGAGCAAGGTAAGTCTCTTGTCTAACCCTGTGAGAGGAAAACTACCCCTAGGTGATATTAGTTGTCATGTGCAACTAGTTACGGGTTCTAAGTACGCATGAGGTGACGAGAGTTCATACGTAGCTAAGGCATGTTTATGTCCGGGTAGACTTAGGATTTTTATCATGCAATATCTAAATTACTTGAACTTATTCTGTTGACTTAACTAATTGGAAATATGTTTGAACTTGATTTAGAAATTTAATACATCTTAGGACTAGCCTTATCACTTGAATTGTTGGCAAGAAAAATTGAGAAACAGTAAAGGTGGTTTAGACCACTACTACAGGATTGTATTTTCTGCGGTTATGGAAATTCAGTCGCGTGTTGCAATGGTTCTCCTAAAATGAGTTAAGTGAAAGGTTTCTATATGATGGAGTGTTTATTCTATAAGTGGTTCAGGAGTTATGATGGAATTCTTGTACTCTCGTAGGCATGTTAGGTGCAGTGAGCGACATGGGAATTGAAAGTTGAGGATCAAGGTTGCGGTTTGGTGTTGACAAGAATGTCACGAGTTCAGATGAGCAGGAAAGAATTCAGATGTTTAGAGTAAGCTGTTATTGTCTTAGCGTCACCTGAGAACGGTGTTTTGTGTAAGAGGCTTTGTGTACTGATTTACAAATTCTCGATTCGCTTTGCAGCATTGTATGGCCGGTGGTATGGATGTGCAGACTTTGCTACCTGGTGAAGGAGGTCTTGGGGGCGTATCCCATGGGAAAATTGTACATGGGTGACATATAGTCACTTGATTGATTAAATATTTAAACCAAGTATGGGGATTACGGTACTATCGCTAATGTGAGAGAGTTTATACCTGAGAGGCACTCTATTCCTAAGGTTGTGAACCATGTTAGTTTGTTCCGGATTTGACGGTTGCTCTTATGTGTCATGAATAGGTCATTGCGGATCCTTGAAAGGTTATTATCCAAGTATAGTATGATCATCATCGGCTTGAGGTCCGTTGATGGGTCTAGATGTGGATGTGTGCTCTACTCCAGGCCGGGTGCGTTCATTCGCCATAGCATTTCTTATGGAGGAGTCTTCGAGCATTGATGTTATTTTCGTTGTCAGCTATTTCATGTAATACTCTATTGTGACATGTGGGTTGTGGGACGGCTTGATTATTTGCACATGCGTTGAGGTCCCGTGTAGCGATGGTGTTATGTGAGCAGGATGGCTCTTGAGATGCAGATCATATATCACACCTTAGTTGTGCTTGAGTTTCGTAGCGTATGGCGCTACCCGTCTCCCCAAGATTTGCATTATGCACTTGGCGTGCTTGTGGTTGATATTCTGATATTTTGTGAGTATAAGTGTTACGACTTGATGTGTGTTTTCTATAGATTATTAAGTGTGGATCGGGTGGCACGCCGTCACGCGTACGTTGTTTGGATCGGGTGGCACGCCGCCATGGGTATGTTGTTTAGATCGAGTGGCACGCCGCCACGAGTATCATGGTTGGATCAGGTTGCACGCCGCACCGGTATCATGCATGGATGGAGTTTCATGCCGCAACAGTGTGATATTGAGTGCAGTTCCCCAATATCTATTCTTGTGTGTTTTGTTTCTCATTTTCTCAGAGGAAGGTTCATAACATCTTTTCGGTTGTTTAATTAGTTACGTGGGTTGAGTGGTTCTTTTCAGAGTTTGTTTTCCTTATGTATCACATTCGAGTTTTTAGCTTCTTGGCTCATTATGGCATCATATGAGTTCTTGGTCAATGTTTGAGGTGGCTTATTGCCGAGCAGCTTGTACTGGGTGAGACGAGATTTTTGGACCTGAAATCAGTGCAATCAAATTTATATAAGGTGTATTAAAGAGCAAATATCATTATTCAGTTCAAAATGAGTTAATGGTCCTTAGCAGAAGGAGAGGCTCCATTGATTGTTGATTCGGCAAGTGATTATGAGTATCTACAGATCTCTTCCGTCATGGCAGTAGTGCAAGAGTTGAAACATGGCTTATATATGTTATGAGGTACACTGTGGGCTTCGGGTCAGTGGATATCTCAGTTGTTGTGCTTGGAGGAGCTTGCCCTTGGCAAATGAGTTATGGGGTGCATGTTGTCTGTGAGCATGTAATTTTTAACCTACTATATATTCCTACAAAATTCCATAAATTAATTAATGATTATAAACCTTTGTTGAATTTCAATGTCTGTGTGCGAATTATTTGCATTACATAAATCATAATTTGTCTTTTAAAATTCATAAATGATTTAAAGTTGCATGATTCGGTGCATAACTTCAATCATTTTTGTTGGAAAATTACGGAAAATTATTCTTCAAATAATTACATTTGTTAACTAAAAATTTCAACTTTTAATTTAATCTTTAATTAAAATTTAAACTAGAGTTAGAGCTAATTAATATATTACTTGTAATCGATTGAAATAAATAACAACAAAAATATTGATTATTTGACACAATGTAGATTTAATGATTAATTTATTCATTTTTTCTAACAAAATTGTGAAATTTATTCCTGAAATGATATGAGTATTAAATTAAATGATATTAATCTTAATTAATTTATAATTAGACAAAAAATAAGGTAGGATTAATTACTATATTTTTTGTTGAGTTTTGATTTAATTCAAATTAATTAGTTAGTTAGATTAGCTAAGAAGGGGAGTAAAATCGAACCTGGGCCAAAATTACCCAGGCCCAAACCCCTTCTCTATACACAAACACACCCAGCCCAAGACCTTGCCCGGCCTGCCCGGCCCCAACACCCAAAACGACCCCGTTTTTGTACCTTCCAATCCTAGCCATTGGGTCGATCTAATCCAACGGCTCCCAAACCCCCCAATCCCTAACTATATATATGTCCAAACCACACCCCACCCC
>MDKI01156042.1:0-66600 GCA_005239505.1 Nicotiana paniculata | reverse complement strand
AAAGGTATTAACTTTAATGAAAAATTATGTTTTTCCTATGTTTTCTTATCAAAATATGAAAATTGACCCTGGGCCCGCTTGATCTAAACTCGAGGTTCAGACCAAAATTCGTTTACCCATTCTCCCCCGAGCCCGGATATACAATTGGTTTTGGAATCCGACCTCAATTAGAGGTCTACCTCCCAAAATTTGAAATTCCTAAGTTCTACCCAAAACCCCTCAATTTTTACCATGAAAGCTCTAGATTTTTGGTTGAAATCTTGTTAAAAGTTGTTAAGGATTGAGAGGAATTAGTTAGGGATCACTTTCCAATAATTTGGAGAAGTTTGGATCTTTGGAAAATCGCCTATGGAGGTTTAGGGTTTGAGAAAATTGAAAAATGGGTGAAAATCCCGTCAAAAATCTGTTTTAACAAGCTGCGGGTATCGCAATTGCGATCAGGGGTTTGCAATTGCGAACCCTTCGGATTATAGTAGTCATCGCAAATGCGATGAAAATGTCGCATTTGTGACATATTGGGAGTTCGCATTTGCCGCCAGAAAATCTCGCATTTGCGAGATCTGAGGATAGCCTAGTTGCGAGATCAGAGACCTGCCAACACCAGACATCAGCTGTACATATTTTTCTAAGTTTAAACACTCCGTAGCCTACCCAAAACTCATCCGAGCCCTCGGGGCTCCAAACCAAACATGCACGCAAGTCTAAAAACATCATACGGATTTGATCGTGCAATCAAATCATCAAAATAACATCAAAACTACAAATTTAACCTCAAAACACAAGATTTTCTTAAGAACACTCAAATTTCTAACTTTTTAACCGGATATCCAACTCACATCAAATCAACCTCGATTCTCATCAAACTTCACATATAAGACTTAAATATCACAACAAACTTGTTCCGGGCTCCGGAATCAAAATATGGGCCCGACACCAACAATTTCACCTATTATTTCATTTCTTTATTTCCTGTAATAACCAGCACAATAATTTTCTTCAAAAATTGTTTTATAAGGATAGGGACCTCAAAATTCAATTCCGGACATATGCCCAAGTCCCATATTTTACTGCGGACCTGCCGGTATCGTTGGAATACAGATCCGGGTCAGTTTACTAAAAATGTTGACCAAAGTCAACTAAAACTAATTTTTTAACTCTAAAAATTATTGTTTCTCAAATTTTTACATAAAAGCTTTCCGGATTCACACCCGTACTACGCATGCAAATCGAGGTAATCAAAATTAGTCTCTTTTTTAAGGCTAATGTGTCTAGAATGGAGTCTTAATTCATAAGATGACCCTTTTGGGTCATCACAAAGTGTTTCAGTCCTAGATGTATCAAAGATGTATAAAAACTGTATGTTTGATGTATCACAATGAATTACAGTGTATTATATATGTATATCTCATCAAGACATAAAATATGGCACCTTATTCCCTGTGTTGAAGAAACCAGTAGAGAAGTCCTCACGCGTTGACCTATCTGTCATTTACCAATTCAATATGCGTGGTGTATGATGTCCAACGCGAACAACAAACTTTTGATCACCTACAGTGCCAAATTCATAGAACCACACCTGTAGTGCAAGAGGAAATCCACCAATCCTATAAAACTCAGACTTTCCCCTCAACCTGTCCCTCACTGACTTCATTAAAGCTCGAAACGCAATCTTACCCCAGGGAAACGACACATACTTACCACTCTCGACAAGATGGAAATCACGTTTACTTATAAATGTCTTCTGAGCCTGAGTGGACATTAGAAATGTGTTTATGAAATAAATGATTGCAATATTAACTCCATCTTCATCAGACTGCCATTTCTTCTTCTCAAAACAATCGATAAGCGACTTCTTTGACATCACTTCAAAACCAGAAAAATAAGTATCCACCAACCTATTGGGTCCACTGAATTTACCCTCAACATGTTCATTACCGCAACAGTTTAAACCACTTACAACACCAAATTCTTGAAGACCAAAACGTAAAACACATTCGTCATTCAATTTCACATAAAATTGATCAAACTTATCTTGAACCAACTCCCTAAACATTAAAGAACGAATAAGTTGTGTCTAAATAGCAACTCGAGGTAAATCAAGGAAATATCCAAAACAGCTTTCCCTAAACATCCAAAGTTGGACATCATTTAACTTTGACTGTAAACCGATATGGTGTCCATATTAGTGTATGATGACCAATGAGTAACAGGAAAAGGCTCACCAACTGGAAGATACAGCTTCCAAGGCTACAAATACATGACACGAATTAAAAACAAACAAATACAAACTAAATCCAATTTTAAAAGAAGATTCAACAATAGAATAAATTACAACTGAAATAGTATGTACCTTACAAATTTTTTCAGGAATTTTAACTTTTTCTGCCTTCTGATCCTTACTTTTTTTTGGTTTGACACCCAAATTCACTTCGTCCTCCACGACACGTTTTCTTCCCTTAATCATCATCCACTATAACCCTTTTTCTCTTCTTTTTCTCAGATAGTCCAACATCATCCTTTCGAGATTCTAGCACTTTAACATTGTCGAAACGATTTGTCTTCGCATATTTCATTCATCAATCGATTTCTCAACTAAAACCGGGTTGAATGAGGAGATAAACTCATCGATCTAGTTTCTCTTCTCATGTTGCTCGATTTCTCAATTGAAACTGACTTTGAATAAGGTGATGAACTCATCGAATGAGTTTGTCTTCTCATATTGCTTTGTTTCACAATTGAAACTAGGTTCAATGAGAATTTTTTTTAAAAAAAATATACGAACAAACGGTTACAAAAATTTGTGAAGAAATTAATACAAAAATTAGACCAAAACTTACAAAATCGTCTATAACAGATACATACGATGAACTCTAACTAAACAATTCAGTCGCAAAGCCTTAAGAAAAACAACATCGCTTCTACAGAAACACATGCAATCCAAAAAATATACAAAACAAGAGGTTTTGTACTCCAAATTACCTGGAATCAGACGAAAATAATCGCAAATGTATCTTGTTTTGTCGTCAATTTCAGCAATTTTGGTTCAATTTAGGAAAACATCGTAGAAAGAGAGAGAGAGAGAGAGAGAGAGAGAGAGAGAGAGAGAGAGAGAGAACTCGGTGTTGTATACAAAAAATAACGGATACAAAAACTGACATTAATTGAAACTATTTGGGCCAAAAATGACATTTGGGCCTTTTGTAGTAGATATTTTGTTTTGGGCTATTTTTTATTGGGAAAGTTTGTAGAGTGACAGTTTGGGTAATTTTCCCTATTATTCCCTACTCTTATAGTCTTACCAAAAGAAATTGTTTTGTCGTTGAGATTTCAATAATACGGTACTCTTCGAATTATCATATTTTGATCATTAAATTATCTCTTTCAAAACACATTTCTCTTCATATATTATTTCCTAATTTGTTGTTCATTTAAATCATGGCAACAATAAGTTAAGCTTACTTAAACACATTAATCTAGTTATAGAAGAAAATACTTCTTATGCTTTTAATTGTTTTGCTTATGAGATTGTCACTAATGAGAAGTGCATTGTTCACACAAAAAATGATAAAAGTAACTACTTGACCATTGAATTGTACAATTCTAAGCACACCCAATAGAAAAGACAGAGATATGTTTGGTACGTGCCGCGAACAACTAAACACGTGATGTGTTTTCCTCTTGACATGTTAGTAAGAGGATGTTTACACATGACGTTAGATAAAAACATAAGATTATTGTTACGAATACACTATATTGTGGATGTCCATTTCTACTCATAAAGCTACTTGAAGAAGTTTGTAATCAATCAAGTAGATTGTGTTCATGCAAGCAACTTTCAAGTAGCTCCTGCAGACAACTTGCACGCAAATCTAGAAAAATCTTGTGGAAGCTTCCTAAAGCAAGAAACTTGAAAGTAGCTCATGCAGACAACTTACGAGTAATTCATGCAGGCAACTTACAAGCAACTCCAGAAAAGCCTTCCAGCCGCTTCCTAAAAAGCCTCGCAACAACTTCATTTCTTATATAAATAGGGAGACAAAATGATTTATTTGTATATCAGTTTGAAGTTGAATAATATATCACTATTTATAGAAGTCGAGCAAATACTTTGATAGCATCAAAGGTATGGACTTTCTTTTTCTTAAATAATGGCAAATCTTTCTAAACTTGAATTTGTAGCCCTGGATATATCGGGCAAAACATAATTGCCTTGGGTGCTTGATGTTGAAATTCATATTAATGCGATAGGCTGACAGACGCCATCAAAAATAAAAATCAGGTATCAAATCAAGATCATGCCAAAGTAATGATATTCCGACATATCACCTCGACAAAGGTTTTAAAATATGATCTCACTGTTAAAATCCACTTATATTGTGGAATAATCTGAAAGATAGATATAAACACCTGAAGATGATCATTCTGCCACAAAAACATTATGATTGAACTTATTTAAGGCTACAATATTTTAAATCTATTAATGAGTATAATTCTACTATGTTTAAAATTATTCTGCTATTGAAATTATGTGGAGATAATATCATTGATATGATATACTGGAGAAAACTTTATATATCTTCTATGCCTCGAATATGTTCTTGCACCAGCAATACGAGAGATGGGATTCAGAAAATATCCTGATTTAATTGCACAACTGCTTGTAGTCGAGCAACATAATGGGAGTGAGAAACCATGAGAGCTGACCTACTAGTTCTACTCCATTCTTTTTGAAGTGAATGAGACGAACTTCCACTAGGTTAAGCGTGAAAAAGGTTGTGGCCTCAGTCGTAGTCATGACTGTGTCAGGGGAAGAACCTAATCATGAAAGTCATAATGCACCAAAGAATACCCTTTACCACCAACAGTGAAAAGGGAATAAATAAAAGCATGAAGCAGTGTAAACGAAAAAAATGTAAGTTATAGATGTGGAAGAAAAGAGCACTGGTCATGTACCTGTCGTATGCCAAAATACATGGTTGAGCTTTATCAAGCCTTCCTAAAGAAGACAGAAAAGAATGCTGAAGCAAATTTTATTTCTGAAGATAATGTTGACTTCATGCATTTGGTGTAGCTGATTTCTCTGTACTCCCCGAATGAGAATAAATCATTTGATTTTCTATGGATATGTAGAAACTTGAATATTTTGATTTTTGTTGTTGTATTATCTAGTATGCTCATGTTAATGCAATTCTTGAATAAATAATTACAAGTCATGTTTTAATAATAATATTTACTATAATATTTATTGTTTATATCATTTTATTGAGAAGAATATGGATATTTCTCAAATTATATTTGGATCAAAGACTAATAATGAATTTGTGTGATGTATAGTGGAATAACCGATGCCATATTCAAATATCATAAATAAATTTCTTATTTGCATAAGGAAAAGGCAAATAGTTTTATAATTTTTGGTAATATAAGTTTGATTGAAAGCTTCGGAAGAGCCACTATATTTCTGCCTAAGGGAACAAAGCTTATTATAGATGATATATTATTTCTTCCAAGTCCCCCCAAAAAAATGTGTTGAATTTTAAAGATATCCATCAGAATGGAATCATCAAACAGACAAGAACTATATCAACCCTGTCGAGGTGGAGATTAGAGATCAACATGCTCATTGCTTCCATGTAGATGAAGATCCACATGGTAAACTATGGCATCATGACATCGGGAAATTCCTTGCAATCAGAGAGTACCCAGAGAATGTTACTAATAGTCAGAAGCGATCCCTCAGGAGGTTGGCGAATCATTTTTTCCTTAACGGGGAAGTCCTGTACACGAGGACCCTAGACTTGGGTTTCTTGAGATGTGTAGATGCTGCTGTAACGACCTGACCGGTCGTTTTGCGTTATCGGACCTGTTCCCCTAAATGAAACTTCCCATAGTAGTTTATTATGATTTATGACTTGCGGGGACTGGTGGTTCGGGATTCTGAAGTGTCTAGAGTGCTGTAGGAACACTTGGTTCCTTAAGTTTGGCCTTTAAGGCCAAGTTTGACTTCGGTCAATATTTTTAGTACACGACCTCGGAATTGAGTTTCGACGGTTCCACTAGATTTGTATGATGATTTCGGACTTGGGCGTATGTTCGGAATGGGTTTTGGATGAACCGGGAGAGTTTCGTCACCAAATATCAAAATAAGGATTTCCTTAAGTTAATATTGTGGTTTGGGATGTGTTTTTGTGTTATCGAGGTCCGAACAAAATTATGAGACCGGGAATAGTTTCGTTATATCATTTATGACTTGCCTGCAAACTTTGGTGTCATTCCGAGTAGTATAGGTCGGTTCAGCGCATTGTTAGCGAATTCTAGGATTATAAGTTCAAAGTTTGATTCAATTTGGTTTTGGGGTCAAATTCTTAGTTTCGTTGTTTTTTTTCATGTTCCGTAAATTTGAGCGAGTCCGTATCATGAATATAGACCTGCCAGTGCCTTTGGACGGGGTCCTGAGGGGCTCGGGTGAGTTTCGGACCCCTCGGAGTTAAATGTAAAACACCAGAATTTCTGTGTCTGGTTTCCTTCTATGCATTCGCGGTTGCTCTGCCGCGTTTGCATAGAAGGATCTGGGCGGGAGTGAAAATTTTCCCTATGCGAACTCCGTGTTCGCATAGGGTAGGGCATTGGGCCAGACCAGCTTAGCCCTTACTCAGTGCGTTCGCACCCCCATCCGCGTTCGCGTAGGTCTAGCCTAGCTAGCTTCCCCGTCCGCGAAGACCACTCCGTGTTCGCATAGAAGGCCTCATCAGGCCTGGCCCTTTGTTCATCGCGAACGCACTGCCCCTGATGTGTTCGTATAGAAGGGGCAGCTGGACAGTGTGTTTTTATAACGAGATTTAATTCATTTTTCTCATCTTCTTCTTCTTCCTTGGGACGATTTTCAGCATTCAAAAGGGGCAAACAACCTAGTTATTGAAGGTAAGTAAATTCTACCCTAATATTAGTTTCATGCATGGAGTACAAACTAAATTAACTATCTAATTAGTGAAAATTAAGGATTTGGGGTAGTAACCTAGGACGTTTGAAAATGTAAAAAATTACCCGTGCATTGGCTATGAATTCATACAAAAATCATATATTAACGATCCTTAGGTTATGGGTGAGTGTTTCCTTCAAGAATTTTCAGAATCCGGGCATGCGGGCCCGGGATTGGATTTTGGGATTTCTTCAAGAATGGTGAATTTGACTAAATAATAGGAGAATTCCATGCTTTGAATATAAATTGATATATTTTTATAACATTTGGCTAGTTTCGAGTCCGTGGGTGTTGAGTTCGGGGTTTCGGGCGCATTCTTGACCCGGGGAGTAGGTGCGATGCGAGGTGAGTCTCCTTTCTAACCTTGTAAGAGGGAACTGTCCCCCTAGGTGATTTAAATGCTATATGTGATAGGGGGATACGTACATACAAAGTGACGAGAGTCCGTACGTAGCGGCTATTACTATTATGTCCGGGTTGTAGGCCCACATCATGCCTTGTGTTTTACTTGATATGAACTATATGCTTAATAAATTAAATGTTACATGCGGCTTATTTCCCTGAGCTATGGAATTTGAGAAAACTTGTAAGGAATTGTTCACTAAAAAGTAATTTAAAAAGGAATAATGTGTGTGCATGTGACCGCTTCGTAATTTACATTCCGCGAGCAGAGTGTGATTTTCCCCACTCTTATGGGAACGGGCCGTACTTCACGGCGGATTGAGAGATGCACTTTTGGTTCGGGCCGTTCCATCCTCAACAGTGCATAGAGAGGATTACTTTATGGAAAAGATGCACTTTTGGTTCGGGCTGTTTGATCCTCGGCAATGCATAGATGTGAGTACTTTATGGAAATGTGCACTTATGGTTCAGGCCGTTCGACCCTCGGCAGTGCACGAACATGACTATCTTATGACTCCGGCCGGTTGTTCTTACCCTGCATGTGCATGATTTATTTGTTACTAAATTCATGGACATTTATTTGACAGATATTTGGGGGAAGGTGAAGTAATAATATTTTTATTCATTCCCAGTACTTCCTTGGATTTCAGTGCCTTATATATATTTGTTGCTTCACTGCCTTTACATGCCTACCGTTTCCATCATATTCTGTTAATTATACTGTTGGACCTTAGTGAGTGTCCAATCGACCTCTCATCACTACCTCTTCGAGGTTAGGCGGGATAATCACTGGGTACATATATATTTATGTACTCATGCTACGCTTCTGTACTTAATTGTACAGGTTCTGAGGCTGGTGCATCTGGTTGTCGGATCGTAGCTTGATTTTGATTATAGACGAACCTGACTTCACGGCGAGCTACTTTCTCCTGGCGATCTCCGGCAACACCATGGGGTTTCTTTTGCTTATTTCCCATCTATTTCCTTCAGACAGTGGGACTGTATATTATATCTTTTGTATATTCTGTTAGTATGCCCGTAAAACTTCTGACACTAGTTCCTGGAAGACACGTGTTAGTTATTATGGATTTCGGGTTTGTATATATATTGGCTCACGCCTCTTCATGGCTGATTTTGATTAAAAACTGGCTAATTATCCTTGTCGATTCATGTTTTAAGTTTTAAAAACTGAGTATATGTTGAAATGTTTAATCTAATAAGAAAGAACCCTTAGTATATTGAGTGTTGGCTTGACTGAACCCGCTGTTGGGCGCCATCACGACCTAAGTTAGGATTTTGGGTCGTGAAAACATGGTATCAGAGCAGTAGGTTCACGTAAGTCTCACGAGTCATGGGCAAACCCAGTAGAGTCTTACAAATCGGTATGGAGATGTCTGTACTTATCTTCAGGAGGCTATAGGGTGTTAGGAAACCTATCTTTGTTCTTATTCTATCGTGTAGTCGATGATTTACTAAACTCATTCTTCTGTTCTCGCACAGATGATGAGGACGCGTGCATCAGATGTTCCAGACCTGGGAAGGGCCGCTACCCCCGTTGTCCGAGGCCGCGGCAGAGGCCGAGGGAGGGAACCGGCCCGCGGTAGGGGACGAGGGCGTCCTAGAGCTATCCCGGTTCCGCCACCAGAGGACCCTATTATAGAGGAGCATGACGAGGTGCCTCCAGCAGACCCTGCTCCAGTAGAATTCATGACGGCGCCAGGCTTCCAGGCAGTCATGGGCCGTATGATGAGATTTATGGACACCATGTCCCAGGCTGGTTTATTTCCAGTAGATCCTACCACTTCTCAGGCGGGAGGGGGAGTCCAGACCCCTACTGCCCAGGCTGCAGGCCAGACAACAGTATTACATCATACCCCGGGTACACTGTCCGTGGGTGGGGTCCAACCTGTTACAGCAGCACCTAAGCCCAGACCAGCTGCGGACGGTGATCCGTAGAATTTATTAGATAGATGGACTCGATTGCACCCTCCAGTCTTTGGGGGTGATCGAGGCAAGGATGCCCAGGATTTTGTGGATAGGTGCAGGGACAGACTGCACAACATGAAGATACTAGAGTCCCATGGAGTGGATTTCACTACTTTCAGTTGGAGGGCAGATCTCGTAGGTGGTGGCAGTCTTATATTCTCAGCAGGCCAGAAGATTCTCCTCCTGTCACTTGGATGCAGTTCACGCAGATGTTTCTGGATAGATATATCCCACCCTCTAAGAGTGAAGAGCTGTGGTATCAGTTTGAGCGGCTAGAGCAGGGACATATGTCAGTGACAGATTATGAGGCCAGATTTTCAGAGTTGTCTCGCCATGCACTCATGATACTACCTACTGATGCAGAGAGGGTGCAGAGATTTGTGGCTGGGTTGCATCTAGGTATTAGGGCCACCATGGCCCGAGAGATGGAGATGGATACTCCTTATCAGCTCGTGGTAGATATTGCTCGCAGGATCGAGGGGTATCAGTCGAGGAACAGGGAGCAGAGCCAGCAGGACAATAGGGCTAGATTCTCTGGAGATTTCAAAGGTGCCCCAACTAGGGGCAGAGGTCAGTTTAGCAGTGGTCAGCCTAGCAGGCCTTTATATTCAACACCTCCACTACCTCCCCGAGGTGTTCCAGCGAGGCCTCATTTTAGCACCATGCCAGAGCGTTCCTACCGTCCTCCAGCCATTCAGACAGTGGTTATCCCAGTCATCCGAGATCCTCCAACCTCTACTTCAGTGCTATGCTAGAGAGACATCACCCTCCGGCCGTTCATGGTTCTTTTTCGGGGCAACAGACTATGGTACCTGGGAGTCGTTATGAGTGTGGAGAGCCAGGTCATATGAGGAGGAAATGTCCCAGGTTTTGAGTCAAGGCCGTACAACAGGGTTATCAGCTGATGGGTCCGGCACCAGCAGTCCGGCCACCTAGAGGTGGAGGGCAGGTCGGTAGGGGTCGTCCTAGAGGTGGAGGCCATTCAGGGGGAGGTCAGGCAACTCCTGTTCACCCTGGTGGAGATCAGTCTTCTGGTACTCCAGCCAGATTCTATGCCATTCCGGCCAGATCAGATGCAGTGGCCTCAGACGCCGTGATTACAAATATTATCTCAGTATGTGGTAGAGAGGCTTCAGTATTATTTGATCTAGGATCCACCTATTCATATGTTTCAGCATTATTTTCTCATTTTTCTGGATGCTCCTCGCGAGTCCTTGGGTTCTCCTATATAAGTTTTCACTCCTGTGGGCGATTCTGTGGTGGTAGACCGGATTTATTGGTCTTGTGTGATCTCCTTTTGTGGGTTCGAGACCAGAGCAGAACTTTTATTGGTCGACATGGTTGATTTTGAGATTATTCTAGGCTAGGATTGGCTATCTCCTTATCATTCCGTGCTAGATTGTCATGACAAGACAATTACTTTAGCCATGCCCGAGTTGCCTAGGCTGGAGTGGAGAGGTTCCTCAGTTAGTGCAGCCAGTCGGGTTATTTCATTCATGAAGGCTCAACATATGGTCGAGAAGGGTTGTCTGGACTATTTTGCTTATGTGAGGGACACCACCGCTGAGTCTCCGATGATTGATTCAGTTCCAGTGGTTCGAGGGTTTGCTGATGTATTTCCTTCAGACTTTCCAGGCATGCCTCCGGACCGTGATATTGATTTCTGCATTGATTTAGATCCAGGCACCCAGCCTATATCTATTCCTCCGTACTGTATGGCTCCGAAGGAGTTGAAGGAGCAGCTTGAGGATTTGTTAGCTAAGGGGTTCATCAGACCAAGTGTATCGCCGTGGGGTGCTCCAGTTCTATTCGTAAAGAAGAAGGATGGGTCCATGCAGATGTGTATTGATTACCGCCAGTTGAACAAGGTCACCATTAAGAATAAGTATCCTTTGCCGCGCATTGATGATTTGTTTGACCAGTTGCAGGGTGCTCGGGTGTTTTCTAAGATTGATTTGAGATCGGGATATCATCAGTTGAATATTCGAGCCTCAGATGTTACGAAGACTATTTTTCGTAGGAGATATGGCCACTATGAGTTCCTGGTGATGTCCTTTGGCTTGACTAATTCCCAACAACATTCATGGACTTGATGAATAAGGTGTTCAAGCTGTATATTTATTCCTTTGTTATTGTCTTTATTGATGACATCTTGATTTAATCACGTAGCCTGGGGGAGCACGAGCAGTATTTGAGAGTTGTGCTCCAGACCTTGCGGGAACAAAAGGTATATGCTAAGTTCTCCAAGTGTGAGTTCTGGTTGGATTCCGTAGCATTCCTGGGGATGTAGTATCCAGAGAGGGTATCAAGGTTGATCCTCAGAAGATCAAGGTTGTTCAGAGTTGGTCACGTCCTACCTCAGCTACAGAGATCAGGAGTTTTTTGGGCCTGGCAGGATATTATCGCCGATTTGTGGAGGGGTTCTCTTCTATTGCAGCTCCATTGACCAGATTGGCTCAGAAGAATTCCTCGTTCTGATGGTCTAACGAGTGTGATGCGAGATTTCAGAAGCTCAAGACATCATTGACCTCAACACCAGTTCTAGTATTGCCTTCCGATTCTGGGATGTATACAGTATATTGTGGCGCTTCGCGCGTTGGCTTGGGGTGTATGTTGATGCAGGAAAGGAGAGTTATTGATTATGCTTCGCGCCAACTGAAGTTTCATGAGAAGAATTACCCTGTGCACGACTTGGAGTTGGCGGGGATTGTTCATGCTCTTAAGATTTGGAGGCACTACTTGTATGGAGTGTCTTGTGAGGTTTATACAAACCACCGTAGCTTGTAGCACTTGTTCAAGCAGAGGGATCTTAATTTGAGGCAGCGCAGATGGATTGAGTTGTTGAAGGATTATGATATCACCATTCTTTATCATCCGGGCAAGGAAAATGTGGTAGTAGATGCTTTGAGCAGGAAGGCGGAGAGTGTGGGTAGCTTGGCTTATATTGCAGCATAGGAGAGACCTTTAGCCTTGGACATTCAGTCCTTGGGCAATCACCTGGTGAGATTATACCTTTCAGAGCCTCGTCGAGTTTTAGCACATGTGGTTGCTCAGTCTTTGTTATTTGGGGAGATTAAGGCTCAGCAGTATGATGATCCGTGTTTGGCAGAGCTACGGGAGGCAGTGGTTCAGGGTAGGGCCAAGGAGGTTACTATTGGAGAGGATGGTGCTCTGAGACTTCAGTGCCGCTTATGTGTTCCTAATGTTGATGGCCTGAGGGAGAGGATTCTAGATGAGGCACACAGTTCTCAGTATTCTGTTCATCCTAGTGCGACGAAGATGTATCGTGATTTGAAGCAGCATTACTGGTGGAGACGGATGAAGAGGGACATCGTGGAGTATGTGACTAGGTTTCTTAATTGCCAGCAGGTGAAGTATGAGCACCAGAGGCCAGGAGGCCGACTTCAGCAGATGCCCATTCCTGAGTGGAAATAGGAGCGCATCACTATGGACTTCGTGGTTGGGTTGCCTCAGACTTTGCGGAAAGTTGACGCGTTTTGGGTCATTGTGGATAGATTGACCAAATCGGCGCATTTCATTCCAGTAGCTACTACTTATACTTCTGAGAGGTTAGCCCAGATATACATTCGGGAGATAGTCCGGTTGCACGGTGTGCCGGTGTAGATCGAGGTCCTCAGTTCACCTCGCATTTCTGGAGAGTATTGCATAGTGAGATGGGCACCCAGATAGATCTCATCACAACATTTCACCCTCAGACTGATGGTCAGTCAGAGCGTACAGTTCAGATATTGGAGGACATGCTCAGGGCATGCGTGATTGACTTCGGAGGTCAGTGAGATCAGTTCTTGCCTTTGGCCGAGTTTGCTTACAATAATAGCTACCAGTCCAGCATCGAGATGGCTCCTTTGAGGCTTTGTATGGTCGGCGATGTCGTTCCCCTATCGGGTGGTTTGATCCTGGTGAGGCTAAGTTATATGGTACCGGCCTGGTGAGGGATGCTTTGGAGAGGGTGAAGTTGATTCAGGAGAGGCTCCGCACAGCACAGTCTAGACATAAGAGTTACGCAGATCAGAGGGCGCGTGATGTATCCTTTATGGAGGGAGACAAGGTTCTGTTGAAGGTCTCGTCGATGAAGGCTATTATGAGGTTTGGGAAGAAGGGCAAGCTGAGCCCGAGATTTATAGGTCCATTCGAGGTGTTGAGGCGAGTTGGGGAGGTTGCTTGTGAGCTAGCCTTACCTCCCAGTTTATCAGGAGTTCATCTAGTCTTTCATGTATCCATGCTCCGGAGGTACCATGCCGACATCTCTCACGTGGTTGATTTCAACATTATTCAGTTCGATGAGAGGTTGGGCTACGAGGAGGAGCCAGTTGCTATTACTGATAGGCAGGATCGCCAGCTGAGGTCCAAGAGAGTTTCTGCAGTGAAGGTCCAGTGGAGGGGCCAACCAGTCGAGGAAGCGACATGGGAGTCCGAGGAGGACATGCGGAGCAGATATCCACACTTCAGGTATGATTCTAGACCCGTTCGAGGATGAACGTTTGTTTAAGAGGTGGAGAATGTAACGACCCGACCGGTCGTTTTGCGTTATCGGACCCCGTTCCCCTAAATGAAACTTCCCATAGTGGCTTATTATGATTTATGACTTGCGGGGACTGGTGGTTCGGGATTCGGAAGTGTTTAGAGTGCTATAGGAACACTTGGTTCCTTAAGGTTGGCCTTTAAGGCCAAGTTTGACTTTGGTCAACTTTTTTAATAAATGACCTCGGAATCAAGTTTTGACGATTCCAGTAGCTTCGTATGATGATTTCGGACTTGGGCGTATGTTCGGAATGGGTTTTGGATGACCCGGGAGCGTTTTGGCGCCAAATATCGAAATAAGGATTTCCTTAAGTTAATATTGTGGTTTGGGATGTGTTTTTGTGTTATCGAGGTCCGAACGGAATTCCGAGACCAGAAATAGTTCCGTTATGTCATTTATGACTTGCCTGCAAAATTTGGTGTCATTCCGAGTAGTATAGGTCGGTTCGGCGCATTGTTAGCGAATTCTAGGACTTTAAGTTCAAAGTTTGATTCAATTTGGTTTTGGGGTCAAATTCTTAGTTTCGTTGTTGTTTTTCACGTTTCGTAAATTCGAGCGAGTCTGTATAATGAATACAGACCTGCCAGTACCTTTGGATGGGGTCCCGAGGGGCTCGGGTGAGTTTCGGACCCCTCGGAGTTAAATGCAAAACACCAGAATTTCTGTGTCTGGTTTCCTTCTATGCGTTAGCGGTTGCTCTGCCGCGTTCGCATAGAAGGATCTGGGCGGGAGTGAAAATTTTCCCTATGCGAACACGGTGTTCGCATAGGGTAGGGCATTGGGCGGAACCTGCTTAGCCCTTACTCAGTGCGTTCGCACCCCTCCCCCCCAGCCGCGTTCGCGTAGGTCTAGCCTAGCTAGCCTCCGCGTTCACGAAGACCTCTCCGCGTTCGCATAGAAGGCCTCATCAGGCCTGGCCATTTGTTCATCGCGAACACACTGCCCCTGATGCGTTCGCATAGAAGGCCTCATCAGGCCTGGCCATTTGTTCATCGCGAACACACTGCCCCTGATGCGTTCGCATAGAAGGGGCAGCTGGGCAGTGCGTTTTTATAACGGGATTTTATTCATTTTCCTCATCTTCTTCTTCTTCCTTGGGACGATTTTCAGCATTCAATAGGGACAAACAACCTAGTTATTGAAGGTAAGTAAATTCTACCCTAATATTAGTTTCACGCATGGATTACAAACTAAATTAACTACCTAATTAGTGAAAATTAAGGATTTGGGGCAGTAACCTAGGGCTTTTGAAAATGTAGAAAATTACCCGCGCATTGGCTATGAATTCATATAAAAATCATATATTAACGATCCTTAGGTTATGGGTGAGTGTTTCCTTCGAGAATTTTCGAAATCTGGACATGCGGTTCCGGGGTTGGATTTTGGAATTTCTTCAAGAATGGTGAATTTGACTAAATAATAGGAGAATTTCATGCTTTGAATATAAATTGATATATTTGTATAACATTTGGCTAGTTTCGAGTCCGTGGGTGTCGAGTTCGGAGTTTCGGGCGCATTCTTGACCTGGGGAGTAAGTGCGACGCGAGGTGAGTCTCCTTTCTAACCTTATAAGAGGGAACTGTCCCCCTATGTGATTTAAATGCTATATGTGATAATTGTGGGGGCTATGTACGTACAAAGTGACGAGAGTCCGTACGTAGCGGCTATTACTATTATGTACGGGTAGTTAGTCCCACATCATGCCTTGTGTTTTACTTGATATGAACTATATGCTTAATAAATTAAATATTACATGCGGCTTATTTCCCTGAGGTCATGGAATTTGAGAAAACTTGTAAGGAATTGTGCAGTGAAAAGTAATTTAAAAAGGAATAATGCGTGTGCATGTGACCGCTTCGCAATTTACATTCCGCGAGCGGAGTTTGATTTCCCCCACTCTTATGGGAACATGCCGTACGCCACGGCGGATTGAGAGATGCATTTTTGGTTCGAGCCGTTCGATCCTCGGCAGTGCATAGAGAAAATTACTTTATGGCAAAGATGCACTTTTGGTTCAGGCCGTTTGATCCTCGGCAGTGCATATATGTGAGTACTTTATGGAAAGGTGCACTTATGGCTCGGGCCGTTCGACCCTTGGCAGTGCACGGACATGACTATCTTATGACTCCGGCCGGTTGTCCTTACCCTGCATGCGCATGATTTATTTGTTACTAAATTCATGGACATTGATTTGACAGATATTTGGGGGATGGTGAAGTAGTAATTGTTTTATTAATTCCCAGTACTTCCTTGGATTTCAGTGCCTTATATATATTTGTTGCTTCACTGCCTTTACATGCCTACCGTTTCCATCATATTCTGTTAAATTATACTGTTGGACCTTAGTGAGTGTCCAGTCGACCTCTCGTCACTACCTCTTCGAGGTTAGGTGGGATACTCACTGGGTACATATATATTTATTTATTCATGCTACACTTCTGTACTTAATTGTACAAGTTCTGAGGCTGGTGCATCTGGTTGTAGGACCGGAGCTTGATTTTGATTATAGACGGACCTGACTTCACGGTGAGCTGCTTTCTACTGGCGATCTCCGGCAACACCATGGTGTTTCTTTTGCTTATTTCCCGTCTATTTCCTTCAGACATTGGGACTGTATATTATATCTTTTGTATATTCTGTTAGTATTCCTGTAGGACTTGTGACACTAGTTCCTGGCACACACGTGTTAGTTATTATTGATTTTGGGTTTGTATATATATTGGCTCACGCCTCTTCATGACTGCTTTCGATTAAAATCTGGCTAATTATCCTTGTCTATTCATGTTTTAAGTTTTAAAAACTGAGTATATATTGAAATGTTTAATCTAATTAGAAAGAACCCTTAGTAGAATTTGAGTGTTGGCTAGCCTGACCCCGCTGTTGGGTGCCATCACGACCTAAGTTAGGATTTTGGGTCGTGACAGCCGCAGAGGCAACCAAGCTATTGGAAGAAATACATGGAGGAACAAGTTCACATTAGCCAAAAAGATCTTGAGAGCTGGATACTTCTGGATGACTATGGAAAGTGATAGTATCTGCTACGTACAAAAGTGTCACTAGTGCAAGGTTCACGGGGATTTCATCCGGGTTCCGCCGAATGAGTTGAATGTGATAGGTTCACCCTGGTCGTTCGCCACTTGAGGCATGCACGTGGTTGGACCTATAGATCCTGCTGCATCAAATGGGCACTGTTTCCTCTTTATAGACATCAACTACTTCACTAAATGGGTCGAAGCATCTACCTACAAGGCCTTCAAAAAGAAGGTAGTGGCGTGTTTCGTCCGAAACAACATCATCTGCCGATCGGAATCGATCATCACTGACAATGCCGATAACCTCAATGCGACCTCATGAGAGAAATCTGCGAGAAGTTTAGAATCATCCACCGCAACTCCACAGCCTACAGACAACAAGTGAATGGGGTAGTCGAGGCAGTCAACAAGAATATATAGGGGATTCTATGAAAGATAGTGGACAATCAAAGGCAATTGCACGAGAAACTATCTTCGCCTTACTGGGTTATCGGACCACCATGAGAACATCCACTGGGGAAACGCCGTACATGTTAGTATACGGAACTGAAGTTGTGATACGCACAGAGGTCGAGATAACATATTTAAGGGTTATTCAAGAGAGAAAGTTGGACGATGCAGAGTGGACGTGGTCAGACATAAGCAACTGATTCTCACCGACAAGAAGATAATGGATGCAGTATTCCATGGTCAGCTATATCAGAACATGATGGTTAGTGCATTTAACAAAAGGGTGAAGCCTTGCTAGTTCATACTGGGGCAGTTGGGTCCTGAAGAAAATCGTTCTCTACCAGGAGTAAGCCAAAGGAAAGTTCGCACCAAATTTGCAAGGTCCTTGCGTGGTTCACCGAGTGTTGTCAGGCGGAGCTCTAATCTTGGCATAATTTGATGGAAGAATCAACACGAAACCCATCAACACAGATGCAATCAAGAAATACTATATATGAAAACAAATAGTGTTAGGTTTTTTTTATGTAACATAACTACGTTCAACCTGACTTCCCACGGAGGTATACGTAGGCAACCTACGTAGGGTTCGGTTTATCTCCCTCCTTTCTTTTGTAATACAAATCCAAACATACTTTTTTTTATGTTGCTCTAGAACTACGCCGTCTTGATTTTCGCTGAAAGGAATACGTAGGCAATCCTCATCAGATTTAGTTGTCTTTTGTAATACGTTCCAGCCTGATTCTATTTGGATACGTAGGAAGTCCTAGTCAAACTCGGCCATTTCATTCATAATCTTATCATTTTGCATCTATTGTAATTGAACTATATCTTGACCTGATTCTATTTGGATACGTAGGCTACCTGAGTCAGGGTCAGTCATCTTCATCATATTTTTATCATCATCCACGAACTACGTTCAGACCTGATTCCATTTTGGATACATAAGCAACATGAAAGGGTTCGGTTATAACCTTAGGAAAATCTTTTGTAATACATTAGATAGAATTAGGATGCAGTCGCAACGCCAAGCAGCTACATATTCAGAGCATCATGAAGGGTCGACATCAACGGGACAAAGTTTTCAAGAAGAGACGTTCGCGGTTGGAGATCATAGCATGTCAAAATCCGGAACGACGACACTTGTGTTAAAACAAAGCTATTCAAAATTGTTTTTCTAAGAAAATACAGTAATTTGTTCCACCTATCAAACTTCGTGGATAGCCATATCAAAGGATGTGGAAAACCAACACTGTGGTCGACACAAACCAACTTCCTCGCTCCCACTAAGCATTTTTCTTTGGGTGAAGGGTCAACACAAAGCAAGGAAATTTTGGGACCACACTGGAGCAAACAACCGATCCACCACTTTCCCAGGATTATCACCCTTTAGTCCAATTAAATTTTTCTGGTACTACTAAATCTAATCTTTGAATCCTTTGCAGGTACCTCGGAGTCCGACAACTGATACGAGAAAAGCACATTGTATATTGCAAATAACTTGCTCTATAATCGGAGAACCTTGTACAAAATGAACCGCTAACATCACCCATTAAATTCTTGTACATAGCAAATAGTCCTCTCAATCGATCAGAGCACCTTGTACAAATAAAATGTCGGCTTTGCCAATCGAAGTCTTGTATATACCCAACTGTTCATTCCGCCAACAGAACAATACTGAATCGCCTCTCCATCACAATGGAGGCCAGAATAGACAATCGCAAACCTCGTCACCGACGTTCTGCCAATCGATGGTCGCAACTTAGCTTCGCAGTCAAGAGTATCTCTTGGGCATGCTTTCCTTTCCTTTACTATTACCTTGAATGTTTTGATTTTTAGCTCATGCAACTTCAGGCAAGATTATGATTTAAACCAATCACTCCCAAGCGGAGATTACTTAATATCTTAGTGCAAAGCTCTCCCAACAAGTGGAGACGCACTCTACAAATCAAGCTCTCCCAACAAGCGGAGACATTTTCTCAGTGCAAATCTTTCCCAACAAGCGGAGACATTTTCTCAGTGCAAATATCTCCCAATAAGCAGAGACGCACTCTACAAGTCAAGCTCTCCCAACAAGCGAAGACACTTTTCATAGTTGCGGAACGTTACAAAGCCCGACAAACAAATCGAGTCAAGTTCAATTATCCTCTCATCCCGACCCTAAATAATGGCTCAGCGGCAGCCACACATTATCATTCCTGCATCATTTACATCACATCATAATATATTCTGCATTGCAATATATGGGTATGTATGTATTTCATTTTTTGCAGGAACAAATATCGCAACGTAGAACCCTTCTTAAGCAGTAAACCAAACTACAACGCTATGAGGGACAACAAACTCATTAGCGGGCCAAGGATCCAAGATCATGCACAAAACGACAAGTGGAACTCCAAATCTTCAAATCCTTCAAGTCAAGCCGTAAAATTCAAGCTATCGTGAGTGCTCAATCCTGCGTCTCACCGTCATAATAATACGATACTGGGGTAGTTCCTACGAGTATCGCTTCCTCAAAATCCTCACTCCAGATCTACATGGGGCCTGATCTTCATTAATCCCAAGGTATTTAAGCAATTCAAAGCCAGAATTCGGCGCCAACTCCCCAAAAATATTCCTAAAGTCTTCCTTAACTCTCCCTAAATCATGCAATCCACAAACTTCCTTAAATCCCTACGTAATTCCTTCGATGTATGCCTAAAGTCGGGAAAAATTAGTTTTGGTTCAATTTCTTTGCCTGAAAACTCTTTCATCGTCTCCGATCAAATGGGGCAGCTGTTGACGGTCAATTTTGACCCTCACTTTTAAAATTTATTTATATATATTTAAATATTTAAAATGAATGTTTTGAAAGTATTTTTCTATCAATAAATACCTATTTTTTACAAATTAATTGAGTATTGGCTTTGAAATTAATAGCCTAGCATTAGTATTATGTAATTACAAATATACTACTATTAAAGTATTTTTAAAATACACCATAGAGGTTTTATAATTAACTTATTAGTTACTTCTTAAATTTGTAATTTGATTATAATGTTAATAATTCAAAACTAGTGTTATATTAGAAAAAAATAATTTTATAGATAAATAACTACACTGGTCAGTAGGGTATTTGATAACTACAATTTTACAATATTTTATTCAAAATTTATTGAGTTTAATTAAATTGATTTTAAAGGGGTTAAGAAACTAAAAGGCTACAATTATAATTCCTCAATTAAATACAAAGTGGCTATTTCCTAAATCAACTCCAGTCCAAACACTCCCCCCTCCCGCTCTCCACTTTGGCAATCTATGCCATTCCTATTGAACCAAAGAGATCGTGCCACGTCACCTGTCCTTATCACTCACAAAACAAACACACATGCATCTGAACCATTGGTCATCTCATCGACGACACACATTTAATCTCCGATTTTATTTTGATTTTTCAACACCCGCCCAGAGATCTCATCTCCACGGTCAAAATCTTATAATCCGACGACCACCAAAGATCCTCTTAAAAACCTTAAATGCCCAAATTATCAGGGTCATTGATCAAATGATCCAACGGTCCATATCTTCCCCTTGCCCACACTTTAACCCAGAGACCGTCTGGTCTCATCGCCAAACCCTAATTCATTTATCACCCTGCCTAGCCGCCTCACTTTCCCTTTCCCCTATCTTTTCTCTCAAAGTCACAGCTTAATCAATCACCAGACCTTGCAAAAATTCGAGCAAGGTCATTAATTTACCTAGAAAATTATCCTATTTGCCTTCTCTATCCGTGATTTTCACTGAATCTTTTCTCTCTTATCATCAAAAATTCAAATCCCCCAAATCCGAACCCTAACCCCATAAATCCATGGCACGCAATTCATTTTGCTCCTGTACTTCAAATCTTGTCGCCCTTTCCATTTTCACCATTCGATTTAAAAAGTCCTAATCCAAGAAGTTAGACTAAAATTTGATACTTCAACTCGCCAGATTTATTCCTTCATCCTTTCAAATCAAAGCAAGCATGAGATGCTAGCTGGATTCATCATTGATATTCAACACCTAAAGGTCAAATGCAATGACCTCCAGGTATTAGGATTTTGACCGATGGCCTCTCATGTTTCAAAAGTCGGTCTCTCATATCTGTCATACTCAGGTAAAAACAAATACTGATTTCCCTCTGGCTCTCTAAAATTTTCACTCGATTGTGCTTGCATCACCATCCCCTCGTCACTCTCCACTATCGATTTGAATTTGGAATGCTAATGTTTCACAACCACTATAAATAGGGGATTTTAATGTTCTTACCTACCATACCTAACATCTTCAACATACAAATCTAAAATACCTAACACACAGAAAAGATACAACAAAAGCTATCATGAAATGACTTAGCAAATATCGGTCTGAGTCTTGGGTAGTAAATTAAGCTGGGATTCTAACTAGCTTCTGATTTCTTTCTGATTCTGAGTATTACACTGTTCGGTGTTAGTTCTTGATTCTATATGGATAGAAAAATAGTCTTTTGTTTGGTTTGCTACTCAAGGGGAGGTCACTACACCTCCATCATTTCTCTCTTAATTGATTCATTTGAAAATCATGAACATGCTACTGTTTTGCTATTAATTGCATCGTATATAATGTTTGTTATAGGTCTTTAATTGTTTATTTTGGTTCACATAACTTGTTGATGATCTGTGATAAGATTTTGTATTTATCTAATATTGATTAAGTAGATATGTGACTTTAATGATTTCAATCTCTATGTTGAACAACCTATATGATTAAGCTGCCTAGCCTGCGTTAGTGATTTCTCACATCTACCTAGACTTTAGACTTTACTCTAATGTTATGCTATCATCTTCATGCTTACCATATTGTATTCTTTTGATTTATGTTGTTCTGTACTTAGGTTTGGTGTTATAGTCTTCATGTTTATCATGCCATATTCTTTGAATTCTGTTATGTTATATTTAGGGTTGTTGTTGAAGTCTTCATGCTTATCATGCCATGTTCTTTTGAGTTCTGTTATTCTAAACTTGGCTTGTTGTTCGTTGATCCTAGCTGGAACATACATGAAAGTATATAGTGTGACCCTACATCACCTTTTTAAGGCTTGTGAAGTCTAAGCATTCAAAATGCTTTCCCTTTTTTTACATAAATTCTTGTTAATCCTTAATATAATCTTTGAGTCCTCACTATGAAAGCTTTACATCCATGTTTAACTGTTAAATGTAAACAGTCCTACTAAGATAAACTTTCTGTGAACACCAGTGATATTTGTTATGATCAGCCTGCCCCTTATAAGTCAGATTGTAGTTGTGCCTGTTGTAGTTGAATGCTAACTGTTTCTGTAATTTGAATATGGGTCCACCATGTTTAGTTATTCAACCTAGTCTGTACAACTAATTTAAGTCTGTTTAGCATGATGTTCCTCTATGTCGCGCCCCTTTTTTTCTTGCGAAAATGGGTTTCGACATGTGACAACTCTTTTAAATGGGTAGTAAAATAGAAGAGTCACCACCTAATGGTTATTAAGGTGCGTTAGGGAACCTATTTGCAAATGACTCTGATTTTACTAGTTGAGGCCACCAAAGATCGAGTAAGGGCTCAAATTACCTCAAAGAGAAGGGATTAGGCACTCTTTGAGGTCCACAAATGTGGCCCCCGGTCGAACTTAGAACTAGGTGGATTATATTTAGACTAGTGATTAAATAAACAAAGGTCGAGAAGTTTATTATAACACAATTGGTATAAATCTTTAAGAACTACAAGATAGAAATACAACGTTTGAATAACCAAATCAAATAAAACAAGAGGGGGGAGGGGTCCTAAGTTTTTTAGCCTAAAGAATCACCCCATGCAACATAAATAATACTTCGCAACTCCCTTTAGATAGGAGTTGCTCATATTATTCTTGTCACGACCCAAATCCTAACCCAGGTCGTGATGGCGCCCAACGCCATTGTCAGGCAAGCCAACATTTATCTACTGACGAGTTTCATTCATTTTTCCAAAAATGTTTCCCAACATTTAATTAGAGTAAATTTATGACGTTCGGTAATAACATCTAACTTAGGAAGTATTAATTTGAATAACAAAAAAAATGTCATAATTTAATAAATACATCCCAAAAGAATGGTCCACTAGTGTGTGTGCCAGGAACTAGTGTCACAAGTCTACAGGCATCTAGTAGAGTAATACCGAAAGGAGTAAAAGTCTGTCCTACTGACTGAGAAAAATATAGACAGAATTAGCAAAAATAAAAGCTCCAAAGTGCTGCTGGAAGTCGTCAGGAGAAGCAGCTCACCGTGAAGCCTCGACTAGGTATAAATCAGGAACGAGCTCCGGACTGATACCCAGATGCACCTGCCTCAAGACCTGTACAATTAAGTACAGAGCGTAGCATGAGTACATAAACAATATGTACCCAGTAAGTATCCCACCTAATCTCGAAGAAGTAGTGACGAGAGGTCGACGTGACACTTACTAGGGCCAAAATAATATGTTCTAAATATAAGGCTAAGCAAGGATGGCATTTATAAATACATGATAAAGACAGGAGCATCAAATTTCCTTACAATTATCTTTACGCGCCAAGTCCTCTATCGTACAGATTACAATTTCATTCTTCCAGGATATTCAACAGGTAAATAACCATAGAAACACCAAACAGTTAACAAACACATAACATGCCGTGAATGTACGGTCGATATGACGCAATAATAAATGTGCACTGTCGAAGGGTCGAACGGCTCGAACCATAGATGCATCTATTACACCGCTCATGAATCGAACATGTGACGCGGTCAACATAATAGTAGGTCTACCCCGCTCGCGAATCATACCTGCGATGCGGGTGCCCGTACATATACACATAATTAACAGAGAAATCAGGAACTTAGTAGATAATATTCTTATGAGGAAGGACCAATAATCTAAATTGCGAGATGTAACCTTCTAGATGTTCACATAATAATTCAATGATATTTGGCAACCTAAATTATCGTTAAGATTATAAATACGGCACATAAAGCATGCTTGTGAATCCTAAACTACCCGACATAACATAGTAGTAGCTGTGCACGGACTCTCATCACTTCGTGCGTGCGTATCCCCCATAAATAATAGCATATAATTCGTTACATTCAACTACGAGGATAATTCCCTCTTACGAGGTTAGAAAGGAGACTTACCTCGTGTCAAGCCTACTTTCCGGGTCAAGAACGCGCCCGAAACTCCAAATTCGTCGCCCAAGGACTCGAAACTAGCCAAACATCACATAAATAAATCAATCTAAGCTCAAAAGTCCACAATTCCCCTATTTAAATGATTATTTCAACCTAATTTGCAAAACCCCAAAATACACCCCCAGGCCCACATGCTCGGATTCCGAAAATTTTCAAGAAAAACAATCACCCATAATCTAAGGATCAATATTATATAGTTTTTGCATGATTCCATAACAAATTCCTTGGTAAATTCTCACTTTTATCAAAACCCTAGGTTTTACTCTAAACCCATGATTTGTACTAATTTAATGTGTTAATCTACCCAAAATTCAAGTATTAAACTCACTTTATGGTAGGATTTACTTACCTTACAATTTCTAGGTTGAATCTCTCCTTTGCAAGCTCTCTAAATCGTCCACGATGAAGAAAAATGGTTCAAAAATGGCTAAGTCTCGTATTTTAAACAACCTCACTGCCTTCAGGTTTTTCGCACCTGCGGCTCGAGGACCGTACCTGCGGTCTCGCATATGCGAGAAAAATCTCGCACCTACGGGAAATGGGAAGGGGCCAGTGGTCGCACCTGCGGAAAGGAGTCCGCACTTGCGGCTCCGCTTCTGCGGGAAATGGCCCGCACCTGCGGAACTGGGAAGCTCCCTCTGAGGCCGCACCTGTGAGGCGTTGACCGCACCTGCGGTCTTCGCACCTGCGGGTGGTCCTTCGCAGATGCGGTCGCACCAGATCTGGTGCACCAGTAGTTCTTCTAAGGTTGGTTTTTGCCTCGCGCAATGTCCGAATGGCATCCGGGCCCACCCGAGGCCCCGTCCAAATATATCAATAAGTCCTAAATCATAATATGGACTCGCTCAAGCCTTCGGAACGTCCGAAACAATGCTAAATCTAAAAATCATACCCCAAAACCTATTGGATCCAACTTAAGAACTTTTTCTTGAATTTGCCTTCAACACGCCGAACCTACCTATACTACTCGGAATGGCACCAAATTCTGGGAGCAAGTCATAAATGACATACATAACTATTCCAGGTCTCGAAATTCCATTCGGACCTCGATAACACAGAACCACGTTCTAAACCTTAATTTTTGAACTTAAGGAATCATATTTCACTATTTGGCGCCGAAACGCTCTCGGGTCATCCAAAACCCATTGCGAACATACGCGTAAGCCGAAAGAGTCGTACGAACCTACCAGAACCTTCAAATCTTGATTCCGAGGTCATTTACTAAAAATGTTGACTGAAGTCAAACTTGGACTTTAAGGCCAACCTTAAGGAACTAAGTGTTCCTACACCACCCCAAACTCCTCCAAACCTCGAACCACCCGTCCCCGCAAGTCATAAATCAGAAAAAACAACTACAGGAAGTCTCATTTAGGGGCACGTGGTCCTAGAACACAAAACGACCGGTCGGGTCGTTACAATTCAGCGAGCACAGACTATCATCTCCTGCTACCCAATTACTATGTTAAAGTTGTTTACCTAGAAGCGCTCTAATTCAATTCTAAGTTGTTTACCCGTCCTGTGCCTATGGTATATGAGGCATTGGAACTCTATTTGGGTGTTCCTAGACTTTGCTTAGGTTGCTCAAAAATGGTAAAACTAACCGGCATTCAAAACAAGTAGGACCTCATGTAAAGACAAATAAAGGCCCAGGTTTACCTCCACACATAAACACAAATGCACGCGAGCAGTTTAGGAAGTGCATAGTTTCAGAATTAAGACTTAAAGTCCTATAGACATGGTTTCTAAGTGATTCTGAATTCCAACATCGCATACACGACATTATTACTCTTAATTGATTAAGCGAGTATGCAGTAAACTATGTGTAAGCTTAGAACTATTAGCACTGATTTTAAAGTATGCGTCTTAGGAAGGTGACATTGTCCTATAGACATGATTTCTAGTAGTGGCGTAACTAAACAATGAAAATAGTTCTGAGAACCCATGATTGACAAGTTGATCTCATAAACAAACTAAGTGAGTGACAATATACTATAGGCAGAATCTTTAGCAATTGACGATCGAACGTGATTTTTATAACACTTTATCCTTATAGGCATGTTATATGGGTGGAGCAATATGATAACAACAACAATAGCTAATTAGTTAATTAAGGTCCTATAGACATGATTTTCTAGATTTAGTGATCATATAAACATGTTGTCTAATAACACATAGGAGTAGACATGGGGAACAAATAGAGTGCTTAAGCTTATACTTTGATAGTAAACAAGTTGAGTGAGTGTGTGATTACTATAGGCATGGTTTCTACTAGTGTGCAACACATGAGAGTTAAAATAGCAAGTAAAGCACATAAGTCCTATAGGCATATTTTCTATCCATTGTGCTAGAATAAAAATACCCTACCCCTTTTATTAATCACCCCATCTGTTAAGTTACAAGATATTACAAGCCCAGAATTAAATATGAATAATTACATAAGCAGACTACTATGGGCTTAATGATAGGCCCAGTATAAATAACCCAGCATCTCCCAGGCCTTCAACAACTCCAGTAGACTCAAATTCCCAACTTATAAGATCAGTCCAGTAAGTTTGGATCCAACAACCAAGCCCAGCAGCACATAGAACCAAATAACAAGCCCAAATGAAGGACATGGTCATACGAGCAATAGACTATGTGTAGGACCAAATTGAATAGAGTAGAAAATCTACATGCTTGTTTCTTAGGACAGCGAAACATAAGAAAGTTCGAGTGGCATGTTGACAGGACATACATAAGAAAATTATTTCTAAAGAGGTTTTAAGCACAGACATGACCGAAAACGACTTAAGCCAATTTTAAGCATAGGATCAACCTTAATAGAGTAGTATTAGCATAGAGAATGACGATATAAGTTCAAACAAGTGAAAGAGTAGCATGTGCAACATTAGTAGGATTGAGGAGGCACATCACTTACATCATGGAAAGCATACATGCTTAGTTTTCAAAACAATAGGATTACATCAAAGCACAAATAAGCCTAAAAGAGGCTCAAAAATAGGATTTCAAGACATGAAGGTCTAACAAATTGATAGTCAGATAATGGAAAATGAACAAGCAAGTAGGTATGGCTTATAACAGTCGATAAGAATATCAATCACAAAGATTTCTAAGTCCCAGGATCATGGTAGAAAAGCATATTAACTCAAGGTTAATAAAACATGCACATTCTAAGGCTGGTGCCAGTTGACTATACATGACAAGTAAGGTTAAGTATATTGGAATTCAACTAAAGGCTTTAGGCAATGCTAAAGAGTACAAGATTGAGAAAACACTACATAGCTACATGTTTGACTAAACATTGAAACGGTAATTGGCACATAAAGTTCATGCGAGCATAAAGCATGGAAAATAGTAGAGTCTACATAAAATACTCATCAGAAAAGAGTTCAATCAAGTAAGTTCTGAGATAGGAGATGATCTCCTAAGACTTCCAGTACAAGGGATCAAGGTAAGGCATGTGAAATGACTCACACAATAGGGTTTCAAAATAGCAGAGCATGCTTAAGGGGATAAACATATGCACTACGCATACACTCAAAATTCAGAATCCCCAGTAAATTCAGATATACAAAAGGGGGTATAGGATAATGAAATCAAATATGAACAAGAATAGAGGCAAGAAATAACATACTAATTCACAAAATCCAGAAAGACATAAATACCAATAAAAAGGATAAATTGCAAGAGTCTTATTACTCACCAATTTGCAGAATTAACGAGATAATAAGGCAGAGATTAAGAATTAATAGCTTTCTTATTAGTAACCCGGAGAGAACAACAAAAACCCCAAATTTCTCATTGCGTCAGAGTTCCCAAGGGCTTCAAATGAACCCAGGGCAGTGCTCACACTGAAAGAGAGAGGTTGAATAGTAGGATTCCGGTGGCCTTGGCTTTCAGCCAGCCAAGGTCTCAAATTTCAGAATAGTAGAACGAGTGGGAGTGAGAGAATAACATTGATTCAAAGTCCGTTAAAGGGGATTAGGGGAGGGGTTTATATAGTAGAAAAATTAAACACACAAACAAGGAAAAACAATCAATCAATCATAAAAAGGAAAGAATAGGATGTGAAATTGATTTAGAATCAATTTAGGAGAATTCAAGCAAACCTAATTGGAGTCGAATTTAGGGCAAATTGTTCACAAGCCTCAATCACGACAGAATCACTAGATATATACCATATTCAAGCAAAATTTCTCTTTTAAATGTATATAACCATAATCGCACCCAGTCAAGAATCAAAACCAGATCTAGCTTGCTATAAGTGAAGAGGTAACGAAAGTTACCATAAAACGAGTAATGGTAACAAGAAAAGGCAAGTAAATCCGCGTATGGACACGTATAAAGAAGGAATAGATAAAAATATCCATGGTCAGCTAGGGTTTAGGTTTGGGAGATGAAGGGAGTGTTGAGAGAATTTAGAGGTAGTGGTTTAGGAGGAATAGGCTAGGGTTTGGGTTATAGAGCTATAAGGGGATGGATTGGTTTTGTGACGACCCAAGGGGTCATCACCTATTTTATTACCCCATTCCTTACTCCCGAGGCCTTGAAAATCTCATTTTTAGTTGCCTCGATTTGTGTGCGCAGTCCGAGCGCGTAGCCGGACAGCTTAAATATGAAATTCTGTGAAATATGCTTAGATTATTAAAATGAATAAATTTGACTTCGGTCAACATTTTGGGTAAATGGACCCGGACCCGTGATTTGACGGTCCGGAGGGTTCGTAGGAAAATATGGGACTTGGGCGTATGCTCGGAATCGAATTCTGAGGTCCCAAGCCCGAGAAATGAATTTTTGAGTAAAATTATTTTCTGAAAATATTCAAGGAAATTGAAAGTGAAATCTGATTAGAAAGTGATGGTATCGGGCCCGTATTTTGGTTCCGACGCCGGGTACAGGTCTTATATATGGTTTAAGTCCTTTATGTAAAGTTTGGTTGAAAACGGATTTCGTTTGACGTGTTTCAGACTTAAAATGGAAAATTTAATGTTTTATGAAGTTTGATAGAATTTATGGATTTTGAGGCCTAACCCGATGTATATGATGTTGTTTTGGCGATTTGATCACATGGATAAGTTTTTAGGATGTTGTGGGAGTTATCTGTGAAATTTGGTATCATTCTGAGTTGTATAGGTCAGTTCGGGATGTTGTTAGCGAAGTTTAGAAACCTTAAAATTTCTAAGTTTGGTTCTTGAGGTTCGGGGCGTGACAATTGCGGTCCCAGAGCCGCAGGTGCGAGTTCACTGTTCAGGCAGTGAGTTTTAAAAACGGGTTTTAAACCCATTTTTCTCATTTTCCATCTTCTTCCTTAGGCGATTTCCTCCATTTTTAAGAGCTATCAACCAGGTCTCATAAGGTAAGTGAATTCCACCTGGAAATTTGTTTCATGCATGCATCCTAGCCTAATTAACTACATAAACTAGTGCAAAAATTCAAGAAATTGGGTAGTAACCTAGAACTTGTGATCACTTTAGAATTTTCTGTGAATTGGCCATGAAATCAAGTAAAAATCGTATATTTATGATCCTTAGGCTTTGGGTGAGTGTTCCCTTCGAGAATTTCAAGAATCCGAGCGAGCGGGCCCGGGGTCGAATTTTGATAATTTTAGAGGAATGCTAGGAAATGGATAATTAGGCCATGAAGTTGAATCATTGAATCCTTATTGATATACTTGAGTTGATTATGTCTAGATAATACCATTCCGGAGTCGAATTCTAAAGGAAAGGCGGTGTTAGAGGGTTGATTGCTATACTTTGGACCCGAGGTAAGTGTTTGGTCTAACCTTAGCTTGAGGTAATAGGAGTTGAGTATAATTTGCTACTTGCTAATTGTCAAATACGATGTATAGGCATGGCGATGAGTACCTATACATTGGTGTCTAGCATGACCGTGAGTCCTTATATTGTGAATATTATGATTTTGTGGTAATTTCCATGCTTAATTGATGATTTCTATATGTTGTGAAGAGTATGTGAAGGGAATTATAATCTTTAAACTCTGTTGGAGCATTGTCTCAGATTGTAATACGAATGATGAAGGTATATGAGATAATTGTATCCTTTGGAGCATTGGCTCAGATTGTAATACGAATGATGAAGGCATATGAGATAATTGTATCCTTTGGAGCATTGGCTCAAGTAATAGAGTAAATTATGAAATGAAGTGAAAGAAAGAGAAAGAGATACTAAAATATACCCTTGCCGGGTCATTGATGCTTTGATATTGTCTCCCTTATTGGGATGTTGAGATTACTGTTATTGTTTCCTTGCCGGGATTTAATTGTTTAATTGATGTTCCCTTGCCGGGATTTAATTATTTAATTGATGTTCCCTTGCCGGGATTTCTATTTTTACTCTGTTTATTTCCTTTCCCTTGTTTGTGATTGCTGTTTGGGTGAGGAAGAGTGTTAGAACAAAGGGTGATGCCGTGCCATGTTTATACTGTTATTGTGCACGAGGGGACATTCTGTGCCATGTTTATATTGTTATTATGCACGAGGGGACATTCTGTGCCATGTTTATATTGTTATTATGCACGAGGGGACATTCCGTGCCATGTTTATATTGTTATTATGCACGAGGGGACATTCCGTGCCATGTTTATATTATTATTATGCACGAGAGGACATTCCGTGCCATGTTTATATTGATATTATGCACGAGGGGACATTCTGTGCCATGTTTTACATTGATTATGCACGAGGGGACATTCCGTCCCGTGTTTATATTGATTATGCACGAGGGGACATTCCGTGCCGTATTTTACATTGTTATTATGCACGATGGGACATGCCGTGCCGCACCCTTTATTGTTTAATCTGTGTTGTCATTTCCCGTTATTATTTTCAGATATTTCAGACTGTTGCTTCGTTTCTGTCATTTCAGTATTTGCTATCTCTTACCCCAGCATGTTTTCCCTGTAATTGTATTCGTGTTTAGTTTCTGCTATATTATTGAACTGCACAGGTACACTTTGTTGTCATGTCTTAGCCTTGTCACTACTTCGCCGAGGTTAGGCTCGGCATTTACTCAGTACATGGGTCGGTTGTACTGATGCTACACCTGCACTTCTTTATGTTGTGAAGATTACGCAGCCGGACTTGGAGGACATCATTAGTGGGAGTGTCTTCCAGCTTATCATAGAGGCTTCAAGGTATACCCGCTGGCGTTCGTGGGCCTTGGCGTCTCTTCCATCCCTTTGTATTCGATTCTGTCTTATTTTTCCTCTAGCTTCAGAGGCAGACATGTATTTCCTTCCAGACTTGTATTTAGCACTCTTATAGACAGTTCGTGAGTTTGTGACTCCAGGTTTTGGGAAAAAGTTAACGTTTTGTTGTATTATGTTGTCCTTATTTAGCTTGAAACCATATTGTTTCCGCTGTTAAATTGTGAACCGTTTAGTTTATCCTATTAAATTGATGTTAATATGCTAGTTTAATTATTCACGTTGGCTTGTCTAGCGGGTTCAATGTTAGACGCCATCACGACCCGATGGTGGGATTTCGGGGCGTGACAGGTTTATTATGGGTCGTTGATCATTTGATCAACGACCAAAATCAAAGGGGGAGTGGGGAGGGTTATTTGAAAGGGGTCCGAAGGGGTTGGGTAGAAGTGGTATGGTTTGGGCTTGAGGTTATTAGGCTAGGCTGCTGGGCCAATTTTGGTCCGAAAATTGCTTTAAAACTGGCTACTAATTAAATACACAAAATTTATCAAATAATAATTTATAAAAATGATTAATAAATAAATAAGAATATCATATATGCAGTAAAATGATTAAAAATAATAAATTAGCATTATAAAAACAGAAAATACTATTTTGATACAAATAACATAAATAAAGAGCATTTATGTGTGAGTATGGGCTATTACCGCAAAATCACATAAATAACTAATATAGATATAATTATATGAAACGATATAAAAAAAATATTTTAAAGCATGTGTGTGGGTGTAAAATAATAAATTAAGATGATTGAGTTATTGCAAATAATTTAAGGGAATAATTAGCAAATATTCAAATAATTTTAATGCAAGAAAAGCTCTGAAAATTATGAAAAATTATGGAAATTCTTGTATAAATCTTATAAATTAAATAATGATGCAAAATGATATTTATCTATCTCTTGTGTCAAACTAATCTGTGATCAATATTGAGGCATTAATATCTGCATCCCAAAGTTATTGCAACTCTAACTATGTGTTATTTATCTATCTCTGAGATGTTTGATTCCAGTTGTACGTTTCTTTAGCAACAACAGTATGATGTTCCTGCCTATGTTTGTATTTGAAATTAGAGCTTCTTGTCCGTCTAGTATGTTAATCAATCACCTAGAGTTGAAAGTATTGTTATAAGAAATGGGGACTGTTTCTATGAGTTTTTCCTGTGTTATTCTACTAAGAAAAAGTATGCTTCTACGGCGAGAAATGTCATAGTGGTTGGTTTGCATTGAAAGAGCCTCATTGGCATTCAAACCTATGGAGAAGAACAAGTCATTTGTGGTTAGAGGTATTTGGGCGTAGAGTTTAACTCTAGGTTAGGCTGCTCTCCCCAGCACAAGCATTGCCGTGGGTCTTGAGACCCTTTGGAACTTTGAAGTGTCGGGGGATTCAATTGAGGAATCGACTTTGAGTATAATTCTCTACTTAGCCCTTAATTCATTGACTCTTATTACCCTCTTTGGGTTTGGTGTTTAATGACAATGAAAGGTGTTCAAGGTGGATCATTTTCTATACACAACTTCCACATTAGTATGAATTCCTTAGTATTTAAATACTGATAGTGATATTTTATTTTATTCTTTGCTTGCGAATTTCATATATATGGATATGTATATAGACTGTTGTTCTAATGACCTTCTATTTTCCTTTTTGAACATGTGCAATGATTTGAGTCAGCTGAGTTCTTTAAGAACTCAGGCCCAAGTCCAGCCCTGCTATGTCTTAGAAGGTTCAAAGTCCGCTGGTCACCCATCCCCAGAGTCCTTTATTTCCCTTCGCTCCTTTATTTACTGCTTTCGTTATTTTACAGTTTTCAGTATGTCGTTACTCTTTACTGTATTCCTGTTGTTTTATCTCACATGTATATAAAAATTATATATTGGATTGAATACTTTATTTCATCTTTTAACTCACATAAAATAATTTAGGAAAGCCTTTAAGAACCTAGGATTAAAGAGGCATTAGTTAGTAATTAATTCTACATCCGCTAGTCGTGAACTGTTATTAATTTATTATGTTTTGCTAACTCTTTTCTTAAAGATTTTTGAAGCCCAAAGACTTAACAAAGTCACCAGTCTCTCTTTCAAAAGGAAAAACCAGAATTGAGTTGCGTGCTTAATTTTTCTAAATGGAAATTAGTTGTTTTCGGAAAGATCAAAGTGTTGCTACCCCAAAAACAAAGGCTTTCGAACAGTTTTCTATTTAAAACCAAGGTACATCTTAGGATCATTTTCATAACACTTTCACCTCATTAGAATAATATGAACTTCTATACTTTAGGAAACAAAGTGCATTATCTTAGCTTCTTTTTTAAACACTTTGATAACAAATGTTCTATCTTTCAAAGTTCTTTTCAAGTTTATATATAATAGCACTATTTTCCTAGAGGCTTTTATTTAAATCCATTCTCTTTAAACCACACTCTTCCATTATAGATATTATTACCTAATATATGGTAAGCTATACTCTTTTGAATACTAGTTAAGGCATAGTACAAATAATTAGTCCTAAATCTAGTCTAAGTCCTATGGAGCCACCTCAGGTAGATTTTATGGGGTGCGTAACACCTTCCCCTTAGAAGAACAAGAAACCTTACCCATAATCTCACCGATTAGCAGACTAATAAAGAATATCATCTTTAGTAATTAAATAGGTACAATATACATTTAAATATTAGGTGGCGACTATCTTTCATCAATAACAAAGAAACCACAAGTTGAATCTTGTTTTAACTAGTGCAAAATAGGGTGCAACAATTTGTACTACTGGTCCTTGGGGATTCTTTGTATAAGAGTTCAGTTATATTATCATTATGTTCTTCGTATATCTCTTAGCAGTCACTCTCTATTCACTAGGCTATGGTGAGCCCTACTTTGTTCCGGGCTTGGATCATTTGACGTTGTATTTTGTGCTTTGAGGTATAGCCGGGGCCTTGTCGCCGGCACTTCCATATTACTCATCGGTTGTACTTAGAGGATTCGTAGACATAATGTGGGTTGTATTGTGGTATTGGAAGAGTCAACAAGATATGTCGTATTTGTATCACATGTCCCATTTCATAATATAATTATGTATGTGTGTATATATATCTATATTTTGGGAATTATGAATGAAGTAACTGTTGGTAAAAGAATTGGCATTGTTCATGAAATCCTCTAAATGCTTAATTAATGATGGGGATTGTTACACAAATAGCTGGTCAAATTTAACGTTTATTTTTTGTAGTCATTATACATATAGTATACATTAATTATACATAAATTATTCATATATTATACAAGCGCCGACTATTTTATGTTTAAGAAATTAGGTGGGTGGTTATTTTGGTTAAGTCTATATATATATATATTCTCTTTAATCATGGGTGAGTCGGGTAGAAGGCATTGTACATGCTTGCTTGACCGGGGTATCTCGATTGAGCACCAGTCGTGCTCCCCAAGGTCGGGGCGTGACACATAGGTTCTACGAGTCATGAGCAAGTGTCTAGTAGAGTCTTGTAGAACGGTATGGTGACGTCCATACCTATTTTTGAGGGGCTACAGGACATTTAGGATAAACTTCACATCTTTCGGCTTGAAGAATATCTCTTTGAATTCCTTCCACTCACTCGTATGCACATGTGTATTAGCTGTGCATCAATGGCTTATGGATTCCAAGATGAGGTGCGAGATGTGTTTTCTGTGTTTTGGTGATAAGCCAGTCTGGAGGACTTGAGGCTCGATTTGAACCGCAGCCTAGGCTCGGTAGTTTCATTTGTGTGAGCATGTGATTTTGGACTTTTATGTTCAGTGGTGTCCCCATGAGTGGGACTGATGGCTCGATGAGTGGTTTAATGGCTATATAAGGATTATGATATGACTCCGGGATGTGTTCAGATGGTTTGAATGTGACGTGAAGAGTTTGCTTGAGATGTGAAAAGGACTATTGGATGTTCGATTTCTATGGATGTGTCAGACAGTCTTGAGTTATGAATGTTTTTTAGAGGTTCTTTCGTGTTATTTCATTTGTGGAACAAAGTAGATTTTCATGTCTTGTTGATGAGTACATACTCAGGAAGATTAAGTGATTGGTAGTAGTTGTGGCTGTGAAAGGGTATAGAAAGATGTCAGTTTGAGGCTAAGTAGGTGGATTATCACCTGCGGGGTAATCTACAGATGTGCGATCCTTATGATGTTGTGTAGAGGCTTTCTTTTCTATCAGTAGGTATAGGTGTTTCTATTTGAGTTTGGATTGGTTGAGAAAGTTGACCTGATCGTCACGAGGATGAATATGAGCTTAGCAGATGATTTGAGGTATTATATGGTTTTTGTTACATGAGCTTATGAAGGATTTAGTTGAATCACACTGTGGTATTATAGAAGTAATAGAGTATGGGCATTATGAGTTATCGAATGTTTTGTTTTATGGATTTGAGCCAAGTGCGGGAGTCTGCTATCGATGATTTAATTGCATGTTTATGTGTTGTACTGGTTTCGGTTTGAGTTATACTTGTGAATCAGTTATGACTTGCAGAGGTTGAGATCGAGGATGACTCGAGTAACAGAATTTTTGGATACGAGTTATGTTACACTTTATGGGTGATATGGAAATCATAGAATGATTTGAGTTGTTATTCCTGACGGATGTAGTGCGCATGGAGTAGGAATTTACTCGGTTGCGTTAAGGCGGAGTTACTTATTTGGGTGTTGTTGTGATAATGGGGCACATGTCGTTCAACCATTTGGGCGGTGCGATTGAGACTTGAGCAGAGTGGATGACTCTCGAGAAGGTTCTATTGGATTCAAGATTTATATGTAGCAATTGAGAATTGTTTTTGGATTTGTATAGGGATAGAATCTGAGATTTACATTGGATGGTGTCGAGACTCGTGGTGTTACTATATCATTATGGATTCTGCATTTCAGTATCATGAAGGTGAAGGCAACGTCTTTAGATTCACAGAGGACCTCTTCAGGGTGGGTGTCTCGGTTGTGGTACTTTTGGGGTGCTTAAGAGGGAATACAACAACTTATGGGCCTTAGGGCAGTGTGGTTTTATGCTAGGATCTCTTGTGGTGAGCATTGGGTAAGGATCGTGGTATTCAGGTAAGGAGAAGTGTTAACTTGAGGGTAATCCTGAAGGAACTCGGAGAAATAGGATAGCTGGGTAGTAGGTTAGATCATCACGATAATGGATATGATCGATTCTTTGGGTACTTATGATGTGGTGAGTCTCTACAAGTGTTTTGTGGCGATACTCTTGAGTTTGGTGACCAGCGTTGCTTGGTTGAGTTAGATAGATTTAGTTTTGATGGATTGTGTATGTGCAAATGGGTTTCGAAGAGTTCTCGATGGTTTCTACCACAGTTTGAGATGGATATTACCTACTAGCGTAAGAAGCATGTTGTGTATTATGATTTTCCCCCTGGATGGGATCAAGTGGAAGGTTTCCAGCTAATCGAGTATGTAATCTGCTTGTGACCCAAGGTCGGTAATGTGGTTCTCGTGTTTTCACATGATGGCATGATAGATGCGGTGTGTCATTTGAGATTGAGATTTGCATGTCCAAGGGCACGGTTCAGTGTTGAAGGGAGGGTCATGAATTCTTAGATAACATGGACGGTTTCAGATGACTAGATAAATTCTATTACTACTTTGTATTTCCTGAGAAGACTGCGGATTTCAAAGAGTGCCTTGTGTTTTGACTTACAGATACTTCATTAGTACTGCAGTACTCGCCTGGTTGATCGACTGTTGATGTTCGAATTTTTCTATGTAGCACGGAATAATTATGGAAGTATTTCTCGTAGAATGATTATGTATGAAGGGTGTGTCAGTCACTTGAGTGGTGGAGATGGGATCAAATCTGGTGATTCTCTTGTATTCAAGTGGTTTGGAGACTGGGAGTCTCAAAGGCAGATTGTTCCTTGGTTGTGGGCAATGAAGGTATGGCCAAAGTCAGATATCTAATAGTAGGTGTAATGGTTTGAGGACTTTTTGAGGGTTATTTATCAATCTATGGATGACCGGAGTCGATTTGGGGGCCCACTGGTATGCCAATGAGGATGTGTATTCTACATCGGTTCGGATTTGTTGACTCAACACTATTATTGTTGAGGGGTGTGCCATTCAGTTGGAGTTGAGATTATTCGCGTTTCGATATGTTCTATGTGTTACTCTTCTATGCTAAAATGGGTTGTGATTTGTTGGTTATACGCACACTATATGTGTTTCTGCTTCAAACGAGATGGTTATTGAGGTGTTGATTGGCTGGTTGCACCATGATTATGGTCTTTCTTATTGATGGTATAATGTGCTATCTGTTTCTTCATGATTATGGTTATGCACTTTGTGTGGTTGTTTTTTACTTGCTTATGGTTGTTGATTTTGAGCACTGGGGCTCGAGGTATATCATATGGACCGGTATTTGGATAGGGTCATGCGTTGCAGTGCAGTATGTTGAGATATGATCTTTTGTGTTAGATTCGTGTGTCTTGGTTCTGCTATGTGTGATGGGTTCATAGCATTGCGTTTGTGGTGGTACTTGTTGATCCTGCAGGACGGATCTCTCATTTGATTTATTTTTTTCATGTTTGAGTACATTGGAATTGTTGCTTATTAGTGCACAGATTGCGCAGTTTGTTGCTTAGGTTGTATTGGTGTGGCATGTCAATAGAATAGTTGTGTTTGATGAGATGAGGTCGTTGGACCTAGAATGGGTACTATCAGATTTGGTTACGATATGTTTGGAAGAACAATATCAGAAGTCGGCTTAGAATTTAGCTTTGGTTCTTGTCGGACGAGAGAGAGCTCCATGATTTGTTGGTCTGATGAGTGGTTATTAGTTTCTACGTGTTTCTTTTATCATCGACAACATGCGAAGGTTTTGAATGTGATTTTATCTGATATGAGGATTTTTTTTGTACCGAGTTTGTTTTTTTGGCAGCTACTATGATCGGAAATTATTTCTACGAGTATGCGAGTTATGTGGTATATCAGGTGATTACATATTGGGCTATGTTTATGGCTTGATACAACTTGTTCATACTTATATATTATGTAGATGCAAGATTCAAGTCTTGTAAGGGATTTCGGATGTTGGAAATAGGGTTCCAAGTATATAGGCTAAGGTTGAATTAAAGATCTTCAGTTATGTTGTGTTGTCAGGCTTATTTATATTGGGGTGACATGGGATCACCCCGGGGTTTGTGCATGGGAAGGTTACACTGCAATTTGATTGCTTTGGAACGACTCTTGGCACGTTCGAGGATGAACGTATATTTAAGTGGGGGAGAATGTAACAACCCGACCGGTTGTTTTGAACATTTACATTTCGTTCAGCTATATGAAGTCTTGAGTAGCTTCGTATGATGTATTATGACTTATGTGAATCGTCAGTTTTAGTTTTCAGGTGATTCAGTATTGATTTGGAGTAATGATTCTCAAACTAGGAAGCTTTAAGTTGGAATAGTTGACCAAGTTTGACTTTTTAGTTTTTGACCTCGAATCGGTGTTTTTATGATTTTGTTAGGTCCGGATGGTGATTTTGGATTTGGGTGTATGCCCGGATTTGCATTTGGATGTTTGTAGCAGGTTTCGACACTATTTGGCGAAAGTTGAAAATTTGAAGGTTTGGAATGTTAATAAGTTTGACTGGGAGTTGCCTTTGATGATATCGGGTTCGAATTGTTATTCCAGGAATTGGAATAGCTTCATTATGTCATTTGAGACTTATGTGCAAAATTTGAGGTCATTCCGAATTGATTTGATATGGTTCGACACGAGTTTTGGAAGTTGAAAGTTTAAAAGTTTAAGTTCGATTTGAGGTGTGATTCGTGATTGTGATGTTGTTATGCATGATTTGAGGCCTCGATTAAGCCGGTTTTATTTTATGGGACTGGTTGGTATGTTCGGACGGGGTCCCGAGGGGCTTGGGTGACTTTCGGATAGGTTTGGGTTGTGTTGCGCTCGTTCTTTTTATGTTTCAACATTGTTTCTTCATGCATAAATGATACCACATTAAGCAAATGAGCTCAAATTTCTCTTTTGATTGAAGCATTAGATCTATATCATAATTACGAATCCATAGCAAAACGAATCATCGAATTTGGACATTGTAATTCAAAGTTAATGAAGAAACTTTGATGGCATTGGCTTGGATTTCTTTCCCAAATCACTTACCAACATTTTTTGTAAAGGAATGCTTATTCTCATTGGATTCCTCTATAGACAAACTTTTACATCTAGATATGGCTACCACAAACAAGACTAGACCTAGTTGTGCAAGAGCAAAGGTCTTGATTGATTTGCTAGCTGACCTATGTAAGAAAGTTTGCATGGACATTGAGAATGAAGTTACAAGTGAAATAAGAACTGAATGGGATAAAATTCAGTATGATTACATTTCTGTAAGGAGTGTAGGTTTCAAGGGAATAATGAGGAGGAGCGTCGAATATTTCATCCTGAGTTAATGGAGGGAACGAGCAAAGGGAAGCAGGTGGAGCAGGAGACTGTGGGGAACAATGGCAACAATAAGCCTCCATTAAGGATCCTCACCAGTGATAAAGTAATGGGAAATCCAGTTGAACAATAGAAGTAGGTAGAGGATAATATAATGAAGGCTCTGACCAATGATAATGGTGCTCAAAACATTACTGGAAAGGAAATAGTTCCAGCTGACAAGGGAGAAACTACACAAATTCAAACTGCTAATCAGTTTGCAATTTTAAGGTGGTTGATGGAGAAAAAGAAGCTGACAAGCAGTTAGCCTTGGTAGAGGAGGATATTGTCCATCGCAACCCTAATCCTAATCTTACAAGTGCTAGGAAAAAATTAAATCCAGTCGCGCCTGTGTTTAAACCCGCTTCTCCTATGAATAGGACATCTAAAAAAGGAGTTAATGCAAGTATTAATGGTAAGGACAAGGAGAATGAAGTTGCAAATGAGAGGGAGCCTACTGCTCAATTGGTAAATCGAGCCTTTGGTGCAAATAATAATACTATCAATGAAGGCAATGCTACAAGTATTAATAAGGAGCTACAATGTGATGACCTAGCCAGATTTGTCACCACAAACCAGTCTTGCCAGGAAGTCCCTTCTCAAATATAAGAAACTAGTAACGTGCAGCTCGGAAAATTTTGGAGTGATCAAGTAGAGGAATTTTCAAAAGAATAATGTGAAATTCAATATGAAGAAGACCAGGAACAGGTAGAAGATGATGATCAATCAGCTAGAAAATGATGCTAGGGTTGATGTTGGTGAGGATGATGATCAAGGAATGCAAAATGATGTTACAAAAGCTAATGAAGAGTTACATGAGACTGTTAGAGGGGATGATGTTGTCAACAAACCTGTAATGCGTGAAGGCGGTTCAAAGAAGAAGGAAAGAGCAACCAAAGCTAATGAAACGGTAGAGATACCTAACCCTAACCCTAACCCTAGCCCGAAAAGTGAAACCCTAGCTACAGTGAACCCTAATATCACTGTTAAAGCTAAGGGTGCAATTTCAGCTAGGAAGACATTACCGGTGGTGTGCAGTTCCCCCAGGAACAAACCTTTGAAGGTGGCCAAAGATTGGTGATCCCTATGCCTGTGTCGAATCAGATTGTGCATCAAAATGTAGCACTGAAAGATGAGGATCAACAAGAAAAAGGAGGCAAAGATCTTGATGAAGAGTCTACTGCTCAAATTTTATGAATGTTGCAAGGCAAGGTGTTTTGTCTCCAAGACAAATTGACAATGTTAAATCAGTGGGTAGAGGAAGGAAGAAGCAACAAAAGGAGAACTCTAGTATGCCAGGCATTGGAGTACAAACAAGAAGGACCCTTACTAAATCCAGTAATTAGTCATGAATGCTATTATCTCGAATATAAAGTCAATCAATACTAAGAAAGATTTTGAAAGGCTTGTCACAATGCATGGATAATATGAATTCCATTTTATTGGGTTGATGGAGACAATGCAAAATGCAAACAAACTGGATGAATATAGAAGGAAGCTGGGAATGCATCATGCTTTTGTTAATGTTTCCAACAAAGTATGAGTATTTGTGGAGGACGATTAGGCTATTAATCCTCACTCACAAAAGGATTTTATAGCCACTCTTGTGTATGCCAAATGTGATGCAATTGAGATAATTGAGTTGTGTGACTCAGTGTATGCACTAGCTCAAGATATGACCCTTCCATGGCTTGTTGTATGAGATTTCAATGTTATAGTTGATGATGATGAGAAGTTTGGGAGGGGCGCCAGTATCTATGAATGAAGTTGAAGACTTTAGACATTGAATTAACACTTGTAACCTATTTGATTTGGGTTATAAGGGTAGTATTTACACATGGTGGAACCGTTAAATTGATGATTATTGTATTTTCAAGAGGTTGGATAGGTGTTTAGCTAATATGAAGTTCCAACAAATGCTGTCTGGATTGGAGATCACGCACTTGTCCAAAACAGGCTCAGATCACTGTCCTATGATCATTTCTTGTGATCCTAATTCAGCACCTATCAGGAAGTCTTTCAAGTTTATGAAATTTTGGATTAAACATGATACTTTCTTGGATGTTGTCAATGAAAACTGGTGGGAAGATTTCAGTGGAAACCCATTCGTAGTGTTTAAAATCAAGATGAAGAAGTTGAAGAAAGCTTTATCATTGTGGAGTAAATCAACTTATGGTACATTTTCTAGAAAGTGTTTAGCTATGGGGAGTTAGTTATAGTAATGAAACACAATTTAAGTTGAATCCAACACCACACAACAGAGAGAGGTTATTGAAGGTGCAAGCTGACTTCATTCGATATCTTCACTTGGAGAAGGAATTTTGGAAGCTGAAGGCTGGGACAAATTGGTTCAATGACGGTGATAGGAATACTAAGTTTTTCCATGCTCAAGTTAATGGAAGAAGAAAGAGGTTTCAACTAAGAGAATTCAAAAAAGTGGAGGGTAGTGGCTTGAAAACAATGATGAAATGGCTGAGGAAGCAATGGATTTTTTTACAGGCACAATTCCATGAAGACAGAGTCCCTACAACTTTTGGCATTCTTGATCATGTTCCTAGCATGGTGGAAAGAGGACACAAGGAAGACTCATCAAGCAGCCAACAAAAGAGTAGGTTAAGAAGGTTGTATTCGGGCTTAACTGGGAGAGTGCTGGAGGTTTGGATGGTTTCAATGGGTGTTTCTTCCAAGCTTGTTGGGATATCATTGGGGATGATGTGTTTGACATGGTTAGAGCTTTCTTTAATGTTAAATAACTACCTAAGTTTCTGACTCATACAAACTTAGTCTTACTACCAAAGAAGAAGGAAGTCACAACATTTTCAGACATGAGGCCAATAAGTTTAAGAAACTTCATCAACAAAGGTTATATATGATAGGATGGTTGATCTTCTTTCTCTTTTAAACTCGGATGAACAGGTTGGCTTTGTATAGGAGAGAAGCATTCTAGATAATGTTTTGGTTACTCAATAGATCATCACCGATATAATATTGAGAACTAAGGCATGCCCAAATGTGGTGATCAAACTTGATATGACAAAAGCATATGATAGGCTTTCATGGCTTTTTTTGACAAAAGTTTTGAGGAAAATGGGATTCTATGAGAGGTTCATTGGCTTGATCTATGTAATTGTGTCTAATAATTAGTATTATGTTCTCTTTAATGGTCAGCATTATGGATTATTCAAGTCTACTAGAGGTGTTAAGCAAGAGATCCACTATCTCCTAAATTATTTATTCTGGCAGTCGAAGCTTTTTCTAGGGGTCTTAATGCACTTCACATGAACCTATACTTCTGTGGCGTTGGATTACCTAAATGGATTCCAAAGATAAATCACTTGGCTTATGCAGATGATTCTATCATATTTTCCTCCTAAAAGGCTACATCTTTACAGCTTGTTATGGAGGTTTTAAGTGCTTATGAAGTTGCTTATAGGAAGCTGATCAACAAGGCAAAATCAACTATCTATATACACCATTTTACTAGCTTGGAGGAGATTAACAAAGTTCAAAGGGTCACTGGCATAGGCAGGAAAGATTTCCCTTTCACTTATCTTGGATGCGCCATATTCTATACTGGGAGAGAAATGGACTATTGTCAAGGACTCATCAACAAAATTATTGATAAGTTGCAAGCTTGGAAAGGCAAAATATTGCCGATTGAAGGCAGGGCAGTCCTCATATCTCATGTATTACAAAGTATGCTAATTCATCTTTTTTTCTTGTGTAAATCCTCCAGAGTATGTTATTGAGAATCTACATAAGATGTTTGCACAATTCTTTTGGAGTAATGTTGTTGGCGGAAAAGAGCAGGCATTGGGCTTCATGAAGCAATTTGTGTCTGCCATTTTAAGAAAGAGGTGTAGGTTTTAGATCATTACATGATGTCTCCAAGGCTCTATTTTGTAAGCTTTGGTGTAATTTTGGACAAAACCCACACTATGGAGTTCATTCATGAGTCAAACGTATTGTAAAATATTGAATTCCATTGTGGTTCCTTGGAGAGATAGCTCACATGTGTGGGGAAGAAAGCTTTAATTTAGGGATTTTATTGAGCACCAAATTGTATGGTAACCAAGGATGGGATCATCACTATTTTGGTTTAATAACTGGACAGGATTGGTGCACTTTATTTTGTTACTCCTCCAGACTTATATTGTGATGAATCAGTACATAACATATATGATGTGGTTCAGAATGATTCTTGGGATGAAAATAGAATAAGGGATATACTTCATGAAGATTTAGGAATGCATATTCTGGAAAATGTCAAGCTTCCAATACTTCATGATACCCTCGATAAAGCCACCTGGATGCTAGAGTCTAAGGGTGAGTTTAGTGCCAAGTCTTCTTAGGAATACTTAAGAAGAAGAAGAGATTCTAGCATTGTGCATAAGAAAATGTGGGTGAAGGGACTTCCTTTCAAGATATCTTTCTTCATGTGGAATTTTTGGAAGGGTAAAATAGCATTGGATGATAAACTTAGAAGGTGGGGTTACTTTATGACTTCTAGGTGTTGGTGTTGTGTATATCCAGATGAGGAAACATAGGGAATGTGTTCTTCAAGTCGTATGCAGCTTCAAGTGTGTGGTCTTAATTCTTTCCATTTACAAGATTATCTTTAGGGGGTACAAACTTGTACCAAACAATGGTGAAGTGCTGGACAATCCAGGTGATACCAAGGCTCAAACCAATATTTCAAGATTTGACTTGCATAATTATTTGGGATTGTGGAAGAGGAGGAACAATTATAAGCATGAGGACATTGTGATTATTAGGGTCATCTATCAAGTTTCATCTACTATACAATCTCTTGTCGAAGTTAGAAAACCTGGGCTTCAACGTGTGCTACATAGGTGGCCTGGTATTTTGCATATGATGGAGAACTACTCTCCCGGATTGAAGGTTCATAAAGTACTATAGGAGATTCCTAGTGATGGTTAGGTTAAGGTAAACACTTATGGTGCATCGAGGTGAGAACCCTAAAAAGAGTGCTATTGGTTTTTGTGTCAGAAACGAGCTTGGAGATGTGATACATGCATGTGGAAAGGAGATACACGAGAATACAAATACTGTGGTTGAAGCTTTTCTTATTCTGAAGGCCCTAAGGTATTGTTCACATCATCACTTTCCTCACATTTGGTTGCAAACTGATTATATGATGTTGAAAAATGTTATAGAAGGAAGTAGGAAACCACCATGGATGATTGTTGGATATGTGGAGGAAATAAGGGAGATAATGGAGGTATGTAACACTAGGGTGTCACATATATTTAGGGAGGGGAATAAATTGGCAGATCATCTTGCCAATTATGCACTTGACTATGGTCTTATTGAGTGTGATAGTTTCATGCAACTGGATGTACACGGAAAAATAATTGTGAATGATGACAAACTCCAATGCCCATACTTCATAATACAAGTTGCCAGGAGTTAGGAGGTGCGGAGAAGGGGTTTACAAGGGTGACTGAGGAGTCTAAGGGCAATCCATATGACCATTATGTTCAAATCCTTTGGGAGGAGAGCATGATGGTGTTATTTAGTAACGTAGTTTTCTTTTTTGTAGGAAACGTTACTGTATCCATGCCTTATCTCTTGACTAACTTTCAATTGGTGGCATTAGTACTTAGTACTCATTCCATTGGAGGGGAAGCAGGGTTAGGCACAAACATGGAAGAACTGGTTCAAGCTTGTACACTAGGGTTTGGAACTGTCTATTGGATTTGCATGATTCATCTTATCTCTAATGTCAATCACAGCCCTAGTATGCAGGTGAGGATGTGGAGACTTGAAAAGGCTGCCAAAGCTCAATGAAAGAACACAACAACTATCTAGTTCCATGCCACACTGCCCAGATTTGCCAAAATTATGGGCAAGCTTTATGACAACAATGGTTGGACCTTAATGGGATATGACCTATGTAGTGTTGAATTACTCCTAAATATCATAATAGGAAACAATCACTGGAACCTGCTCACAAGAAGTGGCATTGCCCGGATAAATCAAACACCGCCCAAAAATGCCATTTTTAAGTCATGGTTTTGTGGAGGATTTTGCGGTTAATTTACGTTCATTTGGGAAGCGTTTAAAACCACCAATGCTACATATGATGCTTGAGGATATTTTACATGCTAGGTTTCCAACGTTACATGCAGGGATCTCACGTGAAATTGCGATGGAAATATGCATGTTCAAGTGTAATGCACAATTGGGGACAACTCAAGGTGGTATCGTTGCGCATGGTTTTGCGTTGTTTTTTGTAATTTCATGTGCTTGTAAGTACTTTGATAATTATGAGAACCAAATTGATTGAGGAGCATTGTAATGGTCACACAGACAATCACATGCAGGAGGCAAATTAGAGGTCTCTATGTTCAATTGGATAGTTTTTATATTTTCATGGCTTAATTCTTCCCTAATTCAAATTATACTATCATTATTGAGTACTATACTCAATTTTGATAATAGGAGCTATGTAGCCTTCATTACTAATTCGCTTCACTATGTAAGACTTCATGACACTTGTTTTTGTTTTCTTTGAAATATATATAAGAACTAGCCTTAGGCACCCTACCTAGTGGATTTGATAAATAAAAAAAACCTAAACCTGAACCCTGAAATACGTAAAGTAATTCCCATTCAATGTGAGCTGATGGGAGCCTGTTATATAGGCTTAATTGAAGATAATCATGTGTTGATATGATTATCATTAATGGAAGATTATGTTCATCTTCTATCGAAGCCTTCATTACTTGAAAGCTCAAGGTGAGATGTGGCAGATGAGGTGCAAGAAGTGGAATCCGTGGTGGAAGCCTGAGGAAGAAACACTGATTGCAGTAGCTTGGATCAGTTCTTCAGAATTCCCACCTAATTTCTTTGTTAATGAGTTTTTCCTTTCGTCGGCAAGTGCAGCTGGTAATCCATTACATTTTGATAGCAACTCAAAATGGCACTAGACCTAGTTGTGCTAAAGTGAAGGTGGGGGTTAATTTATTATCTAAGTTTCCTCAACGAATTAAAATAGTAGAAGAGGAAGATGAGTTTGGGCCTGAGGAGTTTAAGTGGGTCATGATTAGATGTGACTACATGCCTGAATATTGCAAGACTTGCAAGAGGGAAGGACACAATGAGATTGATTGCTGGGTAATTCACCCAGAATTACACAAAAGATTTGATAAATTAAGTTGCAGAGAATGTTAATAATGGAAAGGAGTTGGTAGGTACTGCAGCTAACACTACTAAGGTTTTAACTAGTGGAAAAGTATTGGGAAATCCTATTCCTAATACGACAAGGCAATAGTGGATGAAAAGGAGGAAGAATAGGTATCAAAGAGACAAGAATGGTCACATAATTAACAATGTAATGGAGAAGGAATATGGAAAATTGAAAGGGAAGATCACAAAAGATGAAGTAGAAACAAAGAACAAATTTGATGCTTTAGAAGTTGAATAAATTGAGAAACCAACATCGATGATCACTAATGGAAAGGAATATGGTAATGTCAAGGATAAGGAGAAGAAACAGCTGGACAACAGATCCAAGAAGACACAGAAGAAGAAGAAGTTGAGGAATGCTTAAAATTCCATCTCCAGTCCTAAAGAAGTTGAGACTACTGTAGCGGCAAAAGATGGGAACACTAATCCTAGTAATACTAGGATTAGGATGGAGGAAAGCAAGGATCTTGAAAAAGAAAATCCGGTAGGTGCAAGGATTTCTAATACTAATGATACTTGGACTGGAGATGTGGTTGAAGGAAAGAACGATGAACTAGGTAAATAGAAGATTTGGTAAACCAAAGGAAGCCCTCAATGTTACACTGAATCATTCATGTCAGGAGGTGCCTTCACAGACTTTTATTGAATCACCTAAGTCAACTAGAGCAATTAGAAATGGTAGATATTTATGGAGTAATGAAGTACAAGATATAGAAGACAATTGTGAGGCAAACAATAGCCCAACAGTCGATGATCATAGCGACAACACGCAGGAGGAACATGTAGACAAAGTTGATACTACTGCTCAGTAAACCCTAGGTTGCAAAATATTGGGGTTGAAGATTTGGATAAGACTAATGATCAGCAACCTATGAAACCAACTGGGGGTCCTAGAGGAACAGAAGAACAACCTAGAATCACTGGTGGATCTGTTGTGGAGTCATCTGGGAAGAAGAACCTCAATGGTACAGTAAACCCTAGAGGAACTGTTTAGGTTTTTGACAATTCTAGTGGTGATCCGGTGGAGACTTTGGACATTGAATAGGTTAGGAATGTTAATATGGAGGTCTTAAAGGATACAGTGAGGGCAAACCAACAAACAAATACTTGCAAGGCTTCTGATCTTAATGGAACAGTAACTTATGGGCAGGTTGCTACAGTGAACCCTAATCTTGGTAATGTATATGAACTTAATTTAGGATGATGCAGGAGGTTGTGGGTGCTTTAGAGAAGAATCTTAAGGTGATAAATGAGGCTATAATGGTGAACAAAGGGCAGGATGATCAGGCTATTGTCCTAAAGGTAGTTGGAGCTACAAAATCAATGCCAATGGCTTATGCATCAGGCATTGATCAGGTTATGAAATTACAGATCAATGTTCCATTGATGACACCTATTCAGACATAACATGATCCAGTGACACACGATATTGCTCCTATGGAGATATATTTTATGGAACAACAACAACTTAAAGAAGAAGGAGATGATGAGTCTATTGCTGGGAATTTCAAACAAGTGGAAAGGGAGGCTGACTTATCAACTAGGACTAGTGCAAAGGATGGTAAGAAAGCCAAGAAGCAGACTCAAAATAAAGAAGCACCTCAACCTACAAGAATATTTCTTAGAAGGGCATCTTCACAAACTAAATGATGATCAAGTCATTGATTTGGAATATTAGGTATGTGAATACACAACAGGCCTTTCCTAGGGTGATCAACATGCAAAGGAAACATAATTTCTTTGTCATTTCATTAATGGAGCCTTTTTGGAATGCAAGGCATATACAAAGGTATAGAAGAAGGCTGAATATGGAAACTGCATTCCCTAATACCAATGGGAAGATATGGTTGTTCTTTGATGCTGTGGTGGAATAGGAAATGGTTATAGATACTTAGCAACATGTGATAATCAAATTGTTCCACCATGACATTGGGCATCATATCATCATGACTTTTGATGCAAAATGTTCAGCATTAAAGAGATTGGAATTATGGGATAACTTGTAATATTTGTAAAGTGACATGGAACTACCTTGGCTAGTAGGAGCAGACTTCAATGTGGTACTTATAAAGATGAGAAGATTGGGGGTCTACCAGTACACCCTCCTGAATATGAGGATTTTGCGTTTTGTGCAAACTCCGGTGGGCTATTTGATCTTGGGCATAAAGGAAGTCCCTTTACTTGGTGGAATGGGAGACTTAATGCTGAGTGTATATTCAAGAAATTAGACAAGAACTTTGTGAAATCTACCATTTCAAAATTTCCTTCCTTCAATTGAAGTGGAGCACCTGATTAGAACTAGATCAGATCATGCACCATTGTTCATGACTTGTGAAGAGTAGACTACAAATTTTGTCAAGCCATTTAGAGTTTTGAATTCTAGAAAAAACATGCTACATTCAAGGATGTGATGAGACAGAATTGGAATGATGATTTCATTGGAGATCCTTTTCTAATGTTCAAGCATAAAGTAAAGAAGGTAAAGGCATCACAGTCTAAATGGAGTAAGGATACTTTTGGTCATATTTTTAAATAATTGGCAATTTTGGAAAATATTGTAAAAGTGAAGGAAATGTTGTTTGAGGATGAGCCTACAATTGAGAATAGGATTTTTCTTCAAAAATATTAGGAAGAATTGAAGAAATACTTGAGTATAGCGGAAAAGTACTGGAAAAAAAAAGTTGGGATGACATGGTTTGATGAGGGTGATAGGAACACTAGTTTCTTTCATAATCATGCCAATGGAAAGAGGACGAAGCTACAATTAAAAAGAATTCAGAACGGATATGGGAACTGGCTAGAAGATCATGAACAAATGGCCACTACTGCAGTTGATTTCTACCAAAGATAGTTCACAAAAGAAGGGGATCCTCCAGATTTTTCTATGCTGGAGAATGTGCCTGCTATGGTTACTCTAGAGAAGAACTTGGAGCTATGTAGATTTCCAACATTAGAAGAAGTCATGGATGCAGTCTTGAGCTAAGTGGTGATAGTTCTAGTGGTCCTGATGGATCCACTAGCCTGTTTTATCAAGAATGATGGGAGGTAATCTGCTATGATATACACAATATGGTACTTCACTTTTATGGAGGTGAAGCATTGCCAAAGTCTATTATTCATGCTAACTTGGTATGTTACTAAAGAAGCCAAGGGTTCTGACATTCTCAAACTTAAGACCTCTAAGTTTGACTAACTTCATCAACAAGGTGTTGTCTAGGGTGTTACATTATAGGTTGGAGATGTTTCTGCCTTCTCTTATCTCTCCTGATCAGTCTGGATTTGTGAAGGGGAGGAGCATCTTTGAGAACATCCTACTTACATAGGAAATTGTTACTGACATAAGGATGAGAGATAAGCCTGCTAATGTAGTGATTAAACTTGATATGGAAAAGGCTTATGATAGGGTTTCCTGGAAGTATTTGATGTATGTTCTAAGGAGAATAGAGTTTGCAGAACACTTCATCAACATGGTATGGAACTTACTATCTAATAATTTGTATTCAGTGTTGGTGTATAGGTAGTCTTTAGGTTTTTTCAAGTCTACAAGGGGAGTAAAACATGGATATTCATTGTCTCCGGCGTTATTTAATTTTTTCAGCTGAGGTGGTATCTAGGTCTTTGAACAAGATGTTTTAAGACAGGTCATTTGTTGGATTTGGTATGCCCAAGTGGTATGATCCTCCTTTGAACCACTTGGCATATGCTGATGATACCATTATATTTGCTTTAGCTCACCATAATTCTTTGAGCAAGATCGTAGAAGTTATTGGTATATATGAGTAGGTATCAGACCATTTGATCAACAAAGCCAAAATCTCTTACAATATACATGCCAATGTTGCGCATGTATTATTTCAGGCAGTTAGTGATATTATAGGTTTTGCTAGAGGAGAGTTTCCTTTCACATACTTAGGGTGACCTATCTTCTACAATAGAAGAAGGAAGGACTGCTGTGATGATATTGTCAAGAAGGTGAAAGCTAAGTTACATTCTTGGAAAGGAAAACTGTTATCATTTGGAGGAAAGGCAACACTCATCACCAATGTATTGCAAAGCATTCCACTGTATCTCTTTTTAGTTCTTGATCCTCATGACAATATACTTGAGCACTTACATAAGATCTTTGCACGTTTCTTTTGGTTCACCAACGATGAAGGTAGGAGTATTCATCGGTCTTCCTGGAAGGAATTATGTCTTCTTCAAGAAGAAGGAGGTCTAGGCTTCAGATCACTACATGATGTATCAAGGGCTGTATTTGATAAACTTTGATTGAGATTTAGGACTACTAAATATTTGTGGTCTAACTTCATGTGGAACAAGTATTGCAAAAAGGAACTGCCTATAGTAGTGGAATTCAGAGAAGGCTCTCATGTGTGGAGGAAAATGTTGAATTCTAAGGAAGAAGTGGAACGTGAGATTTTGTGGGAATTGAAGAGCGGAACAACAAACATATGGCATGAAAACTGGACTAGATTAGGAGTACATTATCATGTTTTGTCTCCAGATTTTCCCATTGATGAGAATTTGCAAGAGGTGACAGAATTGAGGCAAGGAGGAACATGGAATGAGTAGTTGTTTGATCAAAGCTTTGCTGATGATATTTCCGATCATATTAAACACAATGTCCAATATGAAGGAATTGAGGAATACTGGGAAAGGCCATACTGGATTCCAAGTTCATCAGGTAAGTTCACAGTTAGTAGTGCCTGGCAGATTCTTAGACATAGGTCAAATCCTAATCCAGAGTTCAAACACATGTGGATTAAGGGTTTGCCAATCAAAATATCATTATTCTTATGGAGATTATGGAGGCATAAACTGTACTGAAATGATTTATGGAGAAGACAAGGATACATACATGTCTCAAGATGTTGGTGTTGTCAACATCCATATGAGGAGACATTTGATCACATTTTTTTGACTAGTTCTATTGCATCAAAGGTGTGGAAGATATTCTTTGGGGATGTAAGGATTAATGAGCCATTAGTACAGGTGAAAAAAGTGATAAGGGCATGGTGAATACTAAGTGTTGTCCAAAGTTGAAGCCTTTGTTTCAGGCAGCCCCAGCTATCATCACATGAGAGTTATGGAAGAAAAGGAACACATGCAGCAATGGAGGAACAATTTCTACAAATAGAGTCATTCATGAAGTAAAAAAACTTTGCATTACTTGGCAAGGGTTAGGTATCCATGGTTATCTCATATACCTGTGTTATGGCCTGACATGATCAAATTCACTTGGCAGGCTCTTCATGAAGGGTGGTATAAGTGTAACACTAATGGTGATTCAAAAGGAAATATTGGACCTAGTTCACTTGGCTTTTGTGTGAGAAATGATGCAGGAGACTTGGTGTATGCAAGGATAGTGGAATTAGGGGTAACTGCCAATGTTATAGTTGAGGCAAAGGCTATTGTACAAGCGCTGGAATTCTGTGTTGAACATGATCTTCGTCCTCTCATATTAGAGACTGATTCGTTGGTATTGAAGAAGGTTATTGAAGGGGAATGGGATGCACCTTGGTGCATAGTGACAAAAGTGCATAAGATTAAGGAGATGCAAGATCATTTTAATGTGATCTTTCAACATGCGCTCAGAGAGGGCAACATTGTCGCAGACTTTTTAGCTAACATTGTTTTCTCTTTTGCAGGTACAACTCAATTTCATTCCTTCTCTGAACTTCCTAGTGTAGGGAGGATATTAATCAACCTTGACAAGTCACAAACTCCTAATATTAGGGCTAGGATTGCCAAAAGAAAAGCTCTTGATTGATAAGTATGTTAGGTTTGTTAATGCTTGTGCTTGCTTGTTATCTTGTTATACTTAAATTCCGTATAGTGTTAGGTTTTTTTTACACTGGTATTATCATGTTATCATGTTCATTATGGTGGTGTTCTAATGGTATATGGAGGTTTTTATACAAGCATGCAATGGATAATTCATCATATAAGGGCACAACATGTCCTAATGTCTAGTTGTAGGTCACTATATGTCCTATGCATTGGCTACTGGATATGTATTAGCTACATGTTATACACTAAGCTGGTTCATAGTTTTGTACTATATCAGTGGTGTCTGAAGCTCCAAAGTTGGGATCCAATGTTTTCACAAGGTCTATTGTCTACTATTGTGCATATGTGTATTGTTCTGACATTAGCCAGTGCTATTGGCATTCTTTCATGCCCAATCTAGAGATGTCATGGTAGGGCATATTGGTTTATTGAAATGCAGAAATGGTACCTATATATAATTTGCTATTGGCAGCTCATGCTGTAACCTACATGTATCTCTTGGCCTATTCTGGATACATTCATAGATACAGGAAAGAGAAGACTGCAGTTCAGAGTGTGGATGCTCATCCTCATCGCATATGCATACTACTTGAATGCTTGGCCAGCCCTAGAAGTTGATGGTGTTGCTTGGAGATTCACATTTGCCTTGTCCTTTTGAATGCAATATTTTGCACCTGGTGAGAGATTTAGAGGTGTTACATTGAGGTTTTACCCTTGTCTTGTGGATACACACACCATCATATGTTGGGAGTTGTCTATGATATCACTTGTAAGAGTTAGCATTTATAGTTTTCTTAGCTTTAGCTTAGCATTTTTTAGCTTTGGTGTTGAAAAAATTGTAAACTTTGGATCCTTGTTTTTGGGTTATTATTTATATTAGCCACTAGGCAGCTAGCCCAGTGGTATATCTGCTAAAACAAAACCTTGAACCCATAGTTGCACTAGGATTAGGAACTTAATGTCACTGTTAATCACTCATGTCATGACATTCCATCGCAAATATATGATGATGCAAGGGGAAATGGTGCAAATAATGATATAAGTGTTGGTAGAGCTTTATAGAGTGATGAAATAGAGAATATGTATTACAACTACAAAATTTAGTCCCAAGATCAAGGAGGAAAGAGGAAACACGCATGAGTAACAGGCAGTTACTTTGAGCCCTAATGTTACAGTAAACCCTAATGTATCACAAACTAGGGTTGAAGTTTATGAAGGGGCTCACACACTACCAGCTAAAGTATCACTTGGAGCTGGTAAAGGATCACATAAAGAGGCTAGTTTCAGTGGTGGATCAGTAGTTGACGGTTCAGATAAGAAGAAGGCCAATGGAACAGTAAACCCTAGTGGTATTGTCCAGTTGTTGGCCAAAGTTGGAGGTGATACAGTGGAGCTTTCAGGTGGAGTTCAATTTGGGGATGTTTAGGTTGAGGTACTAGATAATACAGTGAGGTCACGTCATCAAATAGTTGTAGGTAAGGTGTCAAAAGGCAATGAAACAGTAACTTTTGTGTTTCATGCTACAGTGAACCCTAGTTTGGGTGATGTAAAAAATCTTCAGTTCAAGGCAATGAGTGTTAGGAAATTGAATGTTGGGGTGTTAAAGGAGTAAAATTAAGACACATGATCATACTGAACTTGCTACCAAGGCATGTACGTTTGAAACTGGGCAAAGTATCAATGCAATTCAAATTGTTACTCCTACTGTTGATGATCCTAGAATCTTAGCTGGGAAAATTTTTAGTGTTACAAGTGGAATATTGGCTAAAGGCATTCTCATTAACAAAAGGGGTCATAAGGAATCTGGAATGATAGCCAAAATTATTAACCAAATCCATTGTCCCTCCAAGTGGTAGACAATGATAAGGGTGAGCAAGAAGACGTAGAAGAGGATATTGAGGAGGAACCAATGGCTGCTAATTTTCAACAAGCAGATAGGGGTGGTGACATATCTCCTAGGAGTGTTGACAAGAAGAAATCAGCTGGGAAACACTCAAGGAAGCAAAAGGAAAAGACTGTACCGATAAGGGTGCAATCAAAGAGAAGTGGGATCTCTATGTTCAAATAATCTTATGGATAATGCTTTAGTTTGGATTGTGAGGTCTATTAACACAAAAAAGATTTCCAAAGGTTGATTCACCTTCATAGAAAGTACAATATCTAATTAGATTGATGGACCCTTGGTAAGATATTAACAAGCTTGAAGAGTATAGAAGAAAGTTAGGGATCCATTCTGCTTATGAAAATTTGAACGACAAGATTTGGGATTTTGTTGATGAAGATATTGATGAGGACATTATTATGGATATGGATCAAAAAATGATTCTTAAGTTGTTTCATAGAAGCCTAGGAAACGAACTAATTGTTACACATATAAATCTAAATGTGATGCAGTGGAGAGAATTGAACTGTGGGATTCTATGTACCATTTAGCTTCAGACATGGAATCTCCCCAGCTTGTAGGAGGTGATTTCTATGTCATCTTATTAGAGGAAGAGAAGTATGGTGGCCTTCTAGTCTACCTGAGTGAAGTTGAAGACTTTTCTCATTGTGTAGACACTTGCGCATTATATGATTTTGGCTTCAAAGGGAGTCTTCATACATGGTGGAATGGGAGGTCGGATATTGATTGTATATTCAATAGTCTAGACAGGTTCTTGTCTAATCAACAATTCCAAGATTTATTCCCAGATCTGGAGATTGAGCATTTGATCAAGTATGGGGTTAGATCATGCTCCTTTCTTGTTATCCTGTAATGTTAACACTGTCCAAGTTAAGAAATTATTCAAGTTTCTTAAATTCTGGACAAAACATGATACTTTCTTGAAGGTGGTTAAGGAGAATTGGCACACTGATTGTATGGGCAATCCATTTATATTGTTTCAAAATAAGATGAAGAAGGTGAAGATAGAATTGGCAGCTTGGAGCAAAGAAACATTTGATGATATTTTCAAACAAATATCAGCCTTAGAAGATGTGATCAAAGTTCATGAGATTGAGTTTGAGCTTCATCCAACAGCTCAAAATAAAGCTAAATTGCACAAAGTGGAGCTTGATCTCACTAGGTATTACCATTTAGAAGAGGAATTTTGGAAGCAAAAAGCAGGCGTGCAGTGGTTCAAAGATGGTGATTGGAACCCTAAGTTATTTCATGCTCATGTCAAAGGAAAGAGGAAGAGGCTGCAGGTGTCCAGAATTCTTGACAGTAATGGTAATTGGATTGATTCACATGAAAAGATGGCTAAGAAGGCAGTGGATTTCTTTCAGACTCAAGTCTCTGAGGAAAGTATGCCAACAGATTTTGATATAGTGAACATGTACCTAAAATGGTCACTGGTAAACAAAATTCTAGATTATGGGCAGAACCAACATTGGAGGAAGTCAAGCTTGCAAGTTTTGGCCTAAATGGAGATATAGTGGTCCTGATCGATTCACTGGATAGTTTTATCATTCTAGCTAGGATATTATTGGTGATGATGTGTTGAATATGGTTAGGGCATTCTTTTGTGGTGCTGACCTTCCAAAATTTATTACACACACGAATCTTGTGTTGTTACTTAAGAAGAAGAATGTTGCAACCTTCTCAAATACGAGGCCAATTAGTTTGAGCAATTTCTCAAACAAGATCATCTCTAGGGTGATTCATGAGAGATTGGTGAACTTATTGCCTACTCTTATATCTCCAAATCAAGAAGTCTTTGTTAAGGGAAGGAGTATAGTTGAGAACATCTTATTCACACAGGAGATTGTCACTGACATAGGAAGAGAGGCAAGTATGGCCAAAGCATATGATAGAGTTTCATGGTTGTTTCTAACAAAAGTGTTGAGGCATATGGGGTTTGGGGAGATATCCATTGATATGATATTTAGGTTAGTTTCAAATAATTGGTATTCAGTATTGTTAAATGGTTAGCCAAATGGATTCTTTAAATCTTCAAAGGGTGTAAAGCAAGGAGATCCATTGTCTCCTACATTGTTTATATTGGCTGCGGAGGTTCTTGGTAGGGCCTTGGATGATTTATTTTGATAACCCTAATTTCATAGGGTTTGGAATGCCAAAATGGAGTCACAACATCAATTACCTCTCATATGTTGATGATACTATTATTTTCAGTTCTTCTCACTATTGGGCAATCCAGTTGATCATGAATGTACTAGATGAATATGAAGCAGCTTCAGGCCAAAAAGTTAACAAGGAGAAGTTAGCTTTTTATATGCATGAAAATTCTCCTGAAGATGAAGCCAATGGAGTGCATGTCATCACTGAATTTCAAAGGCATCAGTTCCCCTTCACATATTTGGGTTGTCCAATATTCTACAATAAGAGGCAGAAGGATTTTTATAAGTCCATCATATTCAAAGTACATGAGAGATTACAATTATGTAAAGGCAAGTTGTTATCTATTGGTGGTAGGGCTTTTTTAATCTCACATGTGCTTGAGAGCATGCCAATTCACCTCCTGTCAGCTGTGAACCCACCTTTATATGTCATTTAATCAATTGCATAAGATGTTTGCTAGGTTCTACTGGAGTAACTCTGGAAATGGTAGGGTAAGACATTGGGCTTCTTGGGATTCTTTGTGCTTACCTAAAGATGAGGGTGCTCTTGGTATTAGATTCCTACATGATGTATCCAAAGCACTGTTTGCAAAGCTCTGGTGGAATTATAGAACTAAGGATACATTGTGGAATACATTCATGAGGAATAAGTACTACAAAAAGATTAATAAAGTGTTTCTACCTTGGAGAGATGGATGTCATGTATGGAGGAATATGTTTCAAACGAGAGATCAAGTGGATCATCAAATTTGGTGGGAATGAAAAGTGGTAATTCTCACTTTTGGTGTGACAATTGGACTGGACTTGGAGCTCTTTATCATGCTTCTAGGTCAGAATATTGGTGTGATGAATTTGTGGTGCATGTAGATGAGGTTGTGGAGAATAGGGAATGGAATGAAGTGCTTCTGAGGAAGCTACTACCAGGTGAGATAGCTGATCATGTTCTTGATTCCATTACACCACCTTCATGTCATTATTTGAATGATAGGCCATGGTGGAAGCTAGAAACTAAGGGACAATTTACAGTAAAATCTGCTTGGCAATATACAAAGAGAAGAAGGCTGGAAAGCAAGCTATATAACTTCATTTGGGTGAAAGGGTTGCAATTTAAAGTTCACTTCTTATGTGAAGATTGTGGAAATCTAAATTGCTTTTAGATGATTTCTTCTTAAGGCTAAGGTATTTTAGAACTTCCAAATGTTGGTGCTGTAGATTTTCAAAAGAAGAAACACTTCCCTATGTGTTTTTCAAGTCTCGAGTAGCCAGATTTCCTTGGAAATACTTCTCTTCACCTGCAAGGATCAACATAGAAGGACATAGCTAGTAAAAGTCTTTAATGAATGGTGGAGAAGGCTAGTGAATACAAGTTTGAAAGCAGTGTACCATGGCATACCATGTCTGATTGTATGGCATCTTTGGAAGAGAATAAATTCAGGAATGCATGGGAAGAGTATATCTATCAACAAGTTGATTTTTCTAATATCAAAGGATATACATATGTTTTTAAAGGTGAGAAGACCAAGCTTTTCAGGAGTCACAGCTAATTGGCTGTATTTGCATGACAAACTAATGCAACATGTCCCTAAGTTGAAGTATATAAAAGTGTTGTGGCAATTTCCTCCCGTGGGGTGCATCAAATTATAACACAGATGGTGCATGTAGAGGGTACAATGGTGGAACATCATATGCATTATGTATTAGGGATGGAGTTAGAGATCTTATATATGCACAGGAATATGAACTTGAAGATGCTATCAATAACATAGCAGAACCTCAGGCAATTCTGAAGGCACTAAGGTACATAGTTCATGCTCAGTTTCCTCCTTGTTTGATTGAAACAAACTCATTATTGATGAGAAATGTGCTGGAGGATGTTTGGTAACCACCATGGAGCATTATCAATTAGGTAGAGGAGATCAAAACACCGCTGGCTAGAGGTGTATTCCAAATAGTACATGTGATGAGACAGGGGAATAAACTGGGAGATCACCTTGCCAATCAGACTGTAGAACAACATGCCATGGTTCAAGTGAATTCATTTGATGGGTTAGATACTCAAGGAAGGAATATTTTGAATAGTGACAAGCTACAAATACTCTTTTAGGGTAAGAACAGCCAAACCAAACTCGAGATGATTATGTATTGTGAAGGAAAGAAGATAATGTGGGGAAACATGGTAGTGAGAGGAAGGAGGATGAGGTGTACTGGAGAAGAGGAGATGGTCACAGAAATTGGAGAATACACTTCACTTTCTGCTCAAATCCTTCTGGAGCAGAGTAGGACGGAATTTTCTCCTAACCTATTTTCTTGTTTTGCAGGTTTTTTTTATGAAGCTGGATTCTATGTTGTGGCCAAGCTTATTAGGGTGGTATTAGCATATTTGATGCTCCACCCTTGAATTTGTAACCACTACATAGTCCAGCTAAAAGCAATACATGACAAGAGGTGGAAGAAGCATCACAAAAATATACCAAACACGCACATTAGCATACGCTACCGAGTTTGTTATTGATGGACTGTTATACATTTTATGGTGTGATTTCCTTAGCATCATAAGCATCCCGGAGGCTCTAAAAATAGGTAATACCACTAGTTGGGAATGCACAATGCTCAAAGCAACACGCATGAAACTACACTGTCCAGTTTTTGAAAATCTGGGCATGGGATTTTGAAGCAATTTCTGGGTTGCTTGACGATTATTTGGAGGAACTGCCAGGCACAGGATACATGTATCAAAAATGAGGAAGGTACATTAAGTTGGTTTTTATCCATATCTAACAGGAACAATCATGAATTAAAGGACCAAAGCCACAAGTTCACTAAGGTGACATTGAACTGGACCTTGAGAATGCACCGGATTGCATATGGTTTTGCTTAGTTCTGGACAATATCATGGTTGAATGCAAGTTCCAGGTGCCAATTGAATATTCATATTCATGTGGAATTGAAGTAATCAATCTCAGTTTGGATTGTGCAACTTTGCAGCATGTGATGCTCACTTTGAACATACAATGGTCATGTAGTCGTTTGGCTATGCTTGATTCCTAGTATGCATGCCTTCATAGTTCATTATGCACTACCAAATTTGAGTGTAATACTTAGCTTTTGCTTTGGTAATATGTTTGATGCACCCTCTTGTTTACCCTAAAAATTGGATAACAATTAAAATTATAATGTGGTTTTAAGGATATGTAATTTCACTTACCACCAACTGATAAATAAAAAGATTAATAATAGTAATCAACAGTAAAGTAAGGCAAACCAGTGTTTGAACAGAACTCAGCCCTCGAGTTAGAGTACCCTCGAATTGATTGGTGTAAGAACGGTTTAAAAATATAATAAGCTGATGAACAAGAATGTAAACGAGAAAGAGAATTATATTTCTTTGATATCTGTGAACAATGTCCTTTACAAATGATTAGAACTCCCCTTAATACAGTAGAGGAATTCTACTTATGGTATAACTCTAATTATAGAAGGAAATTCCATGATTAACGAGTTTGCCGTTCGTGATTGGATCCGTTTCGAGATTTCCGCCATGAACTTTGACCTGTCACGGATATCTCGCCTTTCTGTTATCATGCTATCTTTGATACTGCTCGATGTCTGCCTTATTTGGTCTCGATCCTTATTGGCCTTGAGTTCAACAGGTATCTCGAATCTCAAAACTCAGAATCTCGTCTTCATGCTTCAGTCTGAACCACTACGGGGTCGACTCTTGATGCACTTCCCGAGCCTCAGTCAAACAGTAAAATCAGGTGGACCCGATTTTAACCGTATACAGATAGTCCCCTTGTTTTTTGGAGTTAAATGACAAGAAACGAATTGAGACCTCGATTTTTTCCCCGACCTGTCATGACGTCACCCTCGTGACGTACGCGGTGGAAGTGACCGAAACGTCCCGTCAGTATAGTTCCCCAAGGTATTAATGTATTTCAATTGGTGGTCGTCCACTAGTGGCTTTGAATCGTCTCCGTGAATCCAATAAATAGGCCTCTTTTTTCACTCTTTCAAACTTTACCTTTAACCTTCCTTAATCTTCAAAACTTTTTCTATCTTCTAAGTTCCTCCCTTCTACAAGATTTTCAGACTTTATTATTATCCTCTTCTTGAACGTTAAAATCTATCATCTTCTTTCTTCTCCAAATTCAAACAAGAATGGTAAAAACATCTAAAACAGTTCCCCAAAAGGAAAGTGCTTCTTCATCGCAGCCGGCCGGTGATAAAACACCGGTGGAACCGCTCCCTGATGAGTGTATTCCCGGAGGGTGCGTCCTTACTTCCGATTTTAAGATCGAGAAAGCTTTATCGGTCCCTAGTCGATGCGAGCCTATGTTGAGGTACATATGCTCGATAACTGAGACCTTCCTCAAGCAGGTAAAGAGCGACTGCAACTGGGAAGGCAAAGAGGTTGTGATTCCAACCCCCGAAGAAAATATCACCACCCACGTGGAAGGGTTTTGTAAGGCCCCATTAAAATTTCCTAATGATTTAAGATGTAAAAATGTGCCAACGGTATTTGGGAATAACGTATTCGAGTATTAAAGGAGACCTATGTGATAGAACCACATCATTTTGAAATGAAAATATATGTTTAAGGTGCATTGGAACATATTAAGGAGTTTTGTGAATGGGAATAATATGTGTGTAACAAATAGATACATTAAATGGAAAGGATGTTATTATGTAAACATGGTTTCATACTTATATGAAGATTTGAAAGTCAATTCGGGTCTATATCATAACAAGGTATCAATTAGGGTGAGTGTAGAAACAAGCAATGAAAAAAAAAGAAAATAACTGGGAGCGTGCCAGGTTCAGTGCAATGCGTGGATTGTGGCACGCCAGCCCACTCAGCAACTTTGAAAACTAGTGCAGTATAGGCATTTGGCACTGACGCAGGCACGCTACCCTCATCTGAAGCCTTTTTAAGTACTCACCTTTGGGGTTCATTTCCCCCATTTCACTTGGATGAATTTTGGAGCTCTTCTCCACTCTCTCAAGACCACAAACTCCTCTCTTCTTTAAGGTAAGCAATTCCCATTATCTTGGTGTGAATTCCATCATCTCTACACTACCGTTGATGAAATCTACACATGGAATGCTTAGATTTTCAAGAAATTTCTTCAAGAACTCAAAGGGAGGGTTTTGCAATATATCTTCCAAAAGGTAATCCTACACCCTTAGACTTACATGCATGAAATTATTATGGGAATATGCGTATGAATAAAGTATTGGGACTCATGGGATGGTGAGTGGAAGCTATAATTTCCAAATTTAAATACATACCATTGAAAAGGTAATTATTGATGAAATTTTGTTGGTTGGGTGTGGATGGATGGTCATGCATGTGATGTTGGAAGTTATAAAATTTTCAAGAATGATGGTGGGATAAATTTTTGATAATGGTGTAGTTGGATGAATCTATTCTATGGTTATGAGATGTAGAGATTTATGCCTACTATGTGTTTGATAAAGTGTCTAAATGGCCTAAACTATGGAATTTGTTACTAATGATGGTTCCATTGGATGTTAATATTGTAGATTGAAGTTTCTTAGTATAGTGGATCATCGTAGTATCATTAAGAGGTGAATTTCATGTATGTATGGGTAAACCCCTTTCTTCTTAGAATCGAAATCCCTGGTGTTCGTGTAATTGGTGTAAGTCCGCAAATTGATCATACTAGAATTGACTATCCCAAATGTGTTGTGTTGAGTGATATATGTTCAATATTTGTACTAAATTCTTATCATGTCATCTTTCCCTTTGAGAATATGTTTAAAATGTGGAATATGTGTTAAGAAAGGTTAAGACTTCATGTCAAAAAAATCAAATAAAGGTTGTTATGCCAATTTGTATGAAAGGCCTCTATGTGCTTAGGATTTTCCAAGTTTTTTCCTATGTGTACAAATGCCTTACATGATAGGTCTTATTGATGTCGTTTATAATTCTATTGAATGTGTAAAAAGGGGAAACTTGAAAATGTAAAATACGGCCAAGAGCCAAGAAAGATTTAATAAATGAGGCCCCTCATGCCAATGTATCAAAATATGGGAAAGAAATGTGAATTGAGATGAAATTGTGAATATGGTTGATGTCTCAAATGAGATGGCTTAGCCGGTCGGGCCGAGTTCAGACTCCGTGTAAGAATACAGTGGCATTGTGGATGAAATTGGGAATATGGTTGATGTCTCAAATGAGATGGCTTGGCCGATCGGGCCGAGATCGAACTCCGTGTATGAACATGAAGGTATTGAGGATTGTGGGACATGGCACTAAAGATTACCAACTTAATAAGATGGAAATTTGATTGAGAACTTATGCGACCCTTACCTGGTGTCTTAGTGTTGTTTGAAGCTCTTATTGATATCATGACTGATTTTCCCCTTTTCAATTATTGTTCATTCTATTGAGATGGTATTTAGATGTACATACTAGTACTATTCGATAGTACTAACGTCCCTTTTGCTGGAGGCGCTACATCTTTGAATGGATGTAGGTGGTTCTATAGCAGGCAGTGCCGATCGTAGCTAGTGGTGCATCCTCTTCTCAGCAGTCTTGGTGAGCCCCATTTCATTTCGGGGTCGTACATATTTTGTTCCTTATATATTGTATTTGAGGTATAGTCGAGGCCTTGTTGCCGACACTTTTGATGTACTCTTTTGTATCTATTTAGAGGCTCCGTAGACACTATGTGGGTTGTATATGGGTATTAGGGAGGTCAACAGATTATGTGTATTTTGAACTCTTGTTCCACTAAGTTGTAAAGTGTATGTATTTTGGGAACTTGACCATGATGTAGCAAAAATAAAGTAGAATGAACTAGTAATGTTTATATATATGATCTTTCCACTGTTTAACTAATGGTAACATGTCTCCTTTTGATCATAAGCGAGTCGGGTAGGAAATTTCTAATGGGCTTTCTCGACTGGGTCCACTCGGTTGAGCGCCGGTCGCGCTCCCTGAGGTTAGGGCGTGACAGGTTTCTGAGTGTTTACACTTACCCTTTCACGCTGGACCCCCTCGACCATGTCATCGTCGATTTTTTTCATCAGTACCAGATAACCCTAGGCCTAATCCATCCTTCCTTTTAGCGAATAATCATCCTGTTCTGATTCTTCGCGAGCAAAGTCGAGGGGATATATTTCACCCTCAACCACCTCATTAGATTGTATAGCCCCCGTCTCTATCAAGGCGGGTTGATAAAACTCCAGCGTCGAGCTACCAAGGTGTTGTTCTCGAGCATAGATGAGGACAAAGATTGAGGCTGCAGGGGCAGGTTTGTTCGAGTGAGGACTTCCGACCTAATCCTGGCAGAGATGATGCCATTTCCTGAGAAATGGAACATGAAACGTAAGTATTATCTCATTGTTAGCTTCCACAATTATTTCATTCCTCCATTTTTTCTTATTAATGCTTTTTCCATAATGTAGCGATTGATTGGATGCCCGGTGCGATTCCTGACCTCGAGAGCTGGGTTCGGAACCTGAACTCGACCTCCACGCACGCTGAGCGTTGTTGGCGCGATTTAGCAAAAGGCTGATGGAAGGCCAAGAATCATGGTAAGCCCCCTTTTCATATATTTGGTGATTTTATCAATATATCCTTCTTATATTTATTCAATTTTCTCGTGTGTAGGCCCGGGAGAATATGCGGTCATGAGGCCCCCGTCTGGTGAGAAGGAGACTTCAGCCCCGATTCTGAAACCAGCGAAGGATAATAAGAGGATAAGGACCTCGGCCTCCAGGATCCCAGAGCCCAAGAAAAACCATGTTCGTAAGACGAACACAGATACTGCCTCCCTTCCTGCGGATGTACTTCAGCAGCTAAGGGAGGAAGAAGAAGAAAAAGAAGAAGAAGACGATTCCGTACTGGTGGCCCGAGTGAAGAAGACCATCGAGGCCCCAAAGGCCGTTGAATTGGTGGTGGTTAGTGAGATCCCACCTTGAACTGAGAGGGTCTTGGAGAAGGACTCGGGCAAAGTCCCCGAGTCGTCGGAGATCTAGGTTGCCCCCCACCAAAATGAACAAACAGTGGGTATGTCTGAAGGGATCGACCCTGAAGTCCTTCGAATTGAAAAGAACACCTCAAGTGACTCACTTGGGGCAATAATAATCGGAGACTCGCCTATTCTCCCTGCTTTATGCGAAGAGGCAATTCGGGATGCCCAAGCTTTGAGGACCCCCGAGGTATACAGTGCCTCCGGAGGGGAGGATCCCTTCCGAGGTTGCTTTATCGGGGTCGAAGAAGGTATCTTTGATGAGGCTCAGCAAATCCTGAATCGGGTAAACCTCAACTCTATTTGTTGACATAATATTTTACAATTATTTCTTCTTTTCGTGTCTGATTTCTTCTCTTTCTTCCGTATAGTCCTTGGCACTCCACCAAGAGGAATTTTCCAAATCCTGAGCAGAGTTGCACCAATGTGAGGCCGACCTTCAAGGGCTCTCTGAAGAAAGGAATTGTCATGCCCCAAAACCGAGGGGCGAGACCAGCACCTAACCGGATATTCCCGATCAAGCGGACCTGGATTGCCTTTCCTACCCAACGCATCACCCCGTGTTTATAATATACATTATTCCACAGGAATTAGAAATTTAGAGTTTAAGCATGAACCCACTAATTTATCCTTTATCATTTCCTCATTTGGTAATCTCAAAACATACAACAATTCCGATTCGGACCACGATTACTAGTAAACACATTTACCGCCCAAATACATATATGTACAATCCACATCATGTCTACGGAGCCTCTAAGAGTACTAAGGGTTTACACAATACTTGCCGGCAACAAGGTCTCGGCTATACCTTAAAATACATAACATATACAAAAAGGATGATGTAGATTACACATGGCTCCGAGAGAAAAAGGGGCTCACCGGATCTGCTGAAGGTACAAAGGGGAAACACCACTATCGGCGGTCTGAGTTACCTACTGTGGAACCACCTACACCCATATAAAAGATGTAGCGCCCCCGACAAAAGGGACGTTAGTACCATTGAATAGTCCTAGCATGTATGAACCAAGTTTATTCCAAGTAGAATCAAACAATGCACAACTAGAAAGTAATTAGGGTAACCACACAAGTATACAGAAAACCACAACGAAGATTTCACAGTTACTGGTTCAATTTTCCATCTGTTGCAACGCGCAACCTGATCCCACTGTACATTCTCATCTCACCCTTATTACCTCTCCACCCTTATTACTTCGTGTTGCA